>PVIY010024188.1:0-38373 GCA_004026745.1 Myrmecophaga tridactyla | reverse complement strand
AGGATGATTGAATAATGATACAGCTGTCACAAAATGACTGTGTGATCGTGAAAACCTTGTGTCTGATGCCCCTTTCATCTACCTTGTCAACAAAGGAGTAGAACATATGGAATAAAAATAAATAATAGGGGGAACAAATGCTAAAATAAATTTAGTTTAAATGCTAGTGATCAATGAAAGCAAGGGGTAAGGACTATGGTAGGTATAATCTTTTATTTTTTCTTTCCTGTGTTTGTTTTATTTCTTTTTCTATTGTCTTTTTATTTCTTTTTCTGAATTAATGCAAGTATTCTAAGAAATGATGAATATGCAACTAAGTGATGATACTGTGAATTACTGATTATGTATTTTTTTATTTTCTTTATTTTTTTAATTAATAAATAAATTAAAAAAAAACTATCCAAGAGAAAGGGGGAATTTGATGAACAAAAGAGAAGGGAGATAATGTCAGTAGTATCTTCCTGATTAGGTAAGATGTAAGGAGATGTTGGCCTCAATAGAAGAATGGACAGTTTAACCTATTAACAAGAGTGAGAGCAAGGTATGTGTACATTTACCTTCTGATGGCTTCTGTTTTCTTAGTGGTACACTCTCCCTTACATCTGAAGAAGCCTGCTTTCAGACACATCATTCATGTTCAATAAAATAACTCCTAAAAAAAATTTAAGTATTACCCTCTTGAATATTTGTATAACAAAGATGAAAACTTTAAATGGCAAAAAAGCCTAACTCCTTAAGGCAAAAAAAAAAAAAAAGAAATGCCAAGGTGGACTTGGTGGGGAGATTGAACCATCTCTCTGATATTGCATCATGAAGCAATTGTTCCTTTATCCCATTTGTTAAAACCTGCTCCATTTTATCAAGGAATTAGTTGGCCTTCTGTCACTCTAATAACAGCTCATAATATGAAGAAATTCAACAAAAAATAAAGTTGGTACAGAACATGCTGCATTGGGTAAGATTATTTATGTCACTAGAGGCACGGTATCTTAGCATAAAACCAGACAAAACTTATGCCAGGGAATTGAAATACAAGACTGAGAAATCCCAGCATTGACACAGAGATAAGCTGCTGACAAACCACAAAATTTCCTCAGAAGTGATGTCAGTCAACAGAATGGTGGGAGTTGAGAGAAGCTTAGAAACCTAAGTGATACAGTCTTGTCGAAAGCTTACAGAAACTTGATTCATAACTCTAAATCACATTTAACATAGCATATGTTCTCACTGTATAGGAACCACATAACTTTTTTTTCAAATTGATAATGTGATTTCTCCCTTTTCTGTTAATGTATCTCCATTCATAGATGTTTATGCATCAATTTACAATGATTTCTCTCTTCTCTGGGGACTACTCCTTCTGAAGAAACTAATCTATAAAGCTGCTTCTTAACAGTATTATAATTCCCCCAACTCATACTCTTTCCTCTAGGAATTAAGAATTGGGATCTCCACTTTGCTTTTTCCTTTGATAGACCTGCAGCAAAGTCAAGTCAATTGTGGAAAACCTGTCTTTCTCCTCACAGCAGTGACAGTCAGTGGGAGTACAAGAGTATATTTGCTAAGCATAGAGAAGTGGAGATATGCACTAACTCTGTGGTTTCTTACTTCCTGGTTAGTCTCTTTGCTGAGGCCTAGTTTCATGGCTTCAATTGATTCCATGAGACAATTTTGCAACATGATATAAAATTTCCTTTAAGTAAGCCATTGCATTGTTTCTGCTACTTACAGACAAAACAGTTCAACTTTTCTCCAACCCTTTCATCCTATCCAGGGTCTGAAATAATTAAAGTAAATGTTCTGGCACTGTCTTAAGATAGCAATCCTTTTATTTAAAAGATATTTTCTGGTTGGAAAATATCTCAAAGCATGCCTTCTCTGGTCAGATGATATAAATAATTAGGAGCATCTATGCTTTGAATGTCTGGGTCTGCGCCAATTTTCTGTAAAATTTGAAGTCAACCAAATTTCTATGCCTATATACTTATTTGTAAAATTATTTTAGGAGACTAAGATGCTGTCAGTGAGAACTACAGTAGCAGTATTTGCATAAGCTCATGGAAGGACCAGTTTACAGTAGGCTCCCTACAAATCTTTCTTTCTGGATAACAGCTATTATTCAGTCAAAAATTTTTAAGGACTTAACATTATGAAATTGATTAAAATCTATCCCAACATTGTATTATGATTTCCTTACTAAAGGGTTGTTCTTAACCTTCACACTAAGCCAAATTACATGGTGATAATCTCTGATTCGTAGGTCAATGATTAAAATAAATCTGAAGGTTTAAAATAAATCTGAAGGTTTTCTGAGAATGAAGAAAACAGAATTCTTTGTCATTGGTAGCTATACTATGAGGCTAGTGAAATAATCTGTGAGTAATATCTTAATTAACTTACAAAGTGGTGGCTACAGATTTAAGTACTTCAGAAACTCTATCTTACTGAGCGAGGGAAAGACAAAAGTTATAAGTGTATTCTTTCTATAGTTTTAATACATATTCCATATAAATTACAGCCAGAGTTTTGCTTTTATGCACAAGACATCTCTTGACACATGTGCCAACTGTGTGAAAATTGTGCATATTTGCAGCTTCTAAGAGTAGGAGTTTTATATGTAGAGAAATAAACATGTTAAAAGAGTCTAGTTACATATTGCCTTTTGGGGATAATCATTGTATATTTTCACTGTTGCGCACAATGAATTTTCTCAATTTTAAAATGTCATTGAAAGTGGGGGCACTATCAATTTAATTACATCTTTTGAGAAACAACAAAAAATGACCATATTAAATGGACACAGTTATGTTATTGTTGCTAAAGAAAATAGCACAGATTATTTTTACAATTACAATTATATTCATCTTTGGACCAAGAAGGAGTAACAGGGACCATATTTACCCTCCATCTGAAACAACTAAAAACAGAGGACAAACTAAATAAAACTGATTTTCAAACACTGGACACCAGGCAATGCAGAGTGTCCCTGAGTTGGGGAAATAAATAAAGTAGACCCTATGATTGCCCCAACTCACAGCCTGGATAAAAGGTTCTAAGCCTCCAGGCAGATAGCAAAATCCTAAACAGACTCTGGTGGTTTCCCTGATAGTGAAAACAGAGTTGAGAGTCTGCGGACATCAAGCCAACTAGAGTTCACAGGACAGAGTACCAAAGAGGAGATACCAGCCCAGGAGTGAGGGCTTTGTAGGGGGAAAGCTGCAGAGGGTCCCCCTCCAGGCTTCAGTGAGTACTGATGGACACTTGTATGAGGAAACTACCCACGGAGCCAAGCAAAGAGCCAAAAGGATTGAAGGATGCAATCCACAAAGCTCACACAAGGCTGGGAACAGTTTATATTCCTACCAGCCATAGAGAAAAAAACCTAAGCACAAGCTAAATGAAGAACACTACACCAAACGTCATCATAATAAAATGCTTAAAACAGTTACCTAAATAACTCAAGCATAAATGGCATATGTTTCAATCCATGTCCACACATTTTTCCCATTCTAAAATCCCTGTCAGCCAAAGGGATTACTTGTTTGTATAATCTATGCTACTGCTTTCCAATACTTTAGGGCTGTCTGTTTATAATATATAAAACAGAACAGAGTTTAAAACACACTCACAGAATATTTGAAAATCACTTTTATGTGATCTTAGGTATCTGTGCTTATGTCACTTGCATTAGAAGTTGACTAATATAGTAGTTTATAATCTAGTAGGGAAGAAAAGCCCTCTTTTCACAAGAACTTATAATGTTATATGAAAAGATTCCATATTTAAAAGTTTTAATGATCTTAATTTGGACTGGTTTACTGCTACATTATTATGGTTTTTGTTTAATTCCTCTGATCATGCTATAAGGTTATTTTCCTCATTTTACGTCTGAAGAACTGGAGATTCAAAGAGGATTCATCACTTGCCTCCAATAGCTTAACTGGAGTGGATGGAGCCGTGATTCAAACTCTAGGACCTCTGATTCCAAACTCTGGCCCCATCTTATGTATTTTTCTCATGCCTCCTAAATGAGCATTTTATTTATTGAATCTGAGTCTTACATGTATGCTTTTGGATGAACCAACAATAGCTTGACGTAGATCAAAGAGAACTTATTAAAAGAAGATTGAGTAGCTCAGGGAAGCACTGGGCAGCTGAAAAACCAGGCCCTGAGCAGCCTGAAATAGTACTCAAGATTTTTTCCAAGCCCCACACACAGACACAAAGTTGGCACTATGCCAGACGTTGCTTCTGGAGCTAGGAACATGAAGAAACAACTGTAGAGGTTTCCCTCTGGTCATGGTTGCAGGATTGGTTGCAACAAGGTCGAGTTTTCAAGGGCAGTGGGCCTGAGGGAGGTGCAAAGGTATCCAGTGTCAACTGTCAGTGGTCAAACCTGCTGTGTCTTTTGTTGAAGAAATCATCTTCAACAAAAAGGATTTTAAAAAGGTGCACGGGTGGTTCAGTGGTAGAATGATCGCCCTACATGTGGGAGACCCGGGTTTGATTTCTGGACCATGCACCCAAAAAATAAATCAATAAATAAAGCAACAAGGCAAGTATAGAAGTTAATTCTACCTGTTAACAAACCTAGTTGTTTTTATTTTATTTATTATTTATTTTTTTAATTTATTATTTATTTTAAAGATAAAACAGGACAAAACTTCTGCTATGGTTTGTGGTCAGTAACTCCAATACAAAACAACTTTCAAATGTTTTTATTTCTAAAATTAGCTTCATTAAAATGCTTATAAATAATTAAGGTTTAAATTATAAACTCTTATAGCAGTCACACTTACTTCTGAGAGTTTACTGTCATTTCTAAATTCTGAAATGCTTTGGTCTTTGTATAACATAGTAATTCCTAAAACTTAAAGTATCCCTAAAACTTTTAAGTAACTAAAATTCAAAATTAAAGTTCCCAACCTCTAAAAGTCAACATTACTCCACACAGGAACCAACCATTAAAAACCTGTAAATTTTCTATAGCACACTAGTTTAACCTATCTAGTATTTTCAAAGCCCCTTGATGGACTAGATAAAAAGTAAAACTATTAAACTTCCCCATCTGGAGAATTCTTGCTAGTCTCTTAAGCAGTAGGGTCTCCCAATTTAACAAGCGAAACAAGGAGAAGCCAAAACCCTATCCCTAGGGACTTTAGCTCAAAAAGCAAAACTAAATGCCCTCACCTGAGCTCCAGAACTTAGAAAAGGGGAAAAAGCTATGCCTTCCTTATTCTGCATTCTCATGTAGCAGTGTAAAAGGAGCAAGATTTTCTCTCAGTTAAACACCACCAAGAAATACTCAATTTCTTAATGCCATGCTCTTACCAACAGAGAAAACAAATGTAATTCATTGCCCTGACCTTAAAAAAAAATAATGCTAACATCTCCTGAAATAACTGGGCTGACATGGCAGCCAAAGCTGCTGCCTGACCAATCAAGCCCCTTTTAAACCTCGTTCCTGCAACCTTCAACCAGCCACATGTACCCTCTTATTCCTCAGTTAAGTAGGAATGAGCCACTCAGCTAGAATTCACTGTTGAACCTAAATGATGGTCATTTCCTTCCCTCTTTCCCTCTTCCAGGGAGAAGGAATGTCTCACTTGGTTAATGCTTTCTAGGCCCTCTCACTTCTATCCTCTTGCTATTGACCAGCCCTTGCATTTTTAAACCAAGTTTATTTCTTCCAGACTAGAAGCCTTTTAACTAAACCAATGCTGATGGGAGGATTTTTAGCTGTTCCAACTGCCCTCCAGTCTCCTCCCCTCTCGACTTAAATGAGATAGCCAGAAAGTTCTATGTCCCTTCAGGCAGGGCCAGCAACCACTGAAAGCCAGCAACAGCTACAGAAGACAGACACTTGTTCCTCAGCATTCCTTAAGATTAGGGGGTGAGGACTCTCTGCGGGAAGTTGAGGCAGACTAGAACAGGAAACTGAGAGAAGCCCTTGAAACAAGGATAGTTAATCAAGGCCAAGAAGGTCCCTGTCCTCACAAACTCCCTGCCCAGGAGCGACCCACTTACGGGAAACACCCAGCAGCAGCCGACCCATTTGGGGCCAAATGGCCTCCACCCAAGTCATCCACGGAGAAGGGTGGAGTCAACCAATCCACCCAAATGCACTTTCTACCACCAGGCACTGCTCTGAAGAGAAGGGAAGGGAAGAGAAAGCCCCAAACAAGGACAGGGAAGGGGGAATAAGAAAAACTAATCTACAGAAGCAAAAAAATCATTGCCTCTCACCTCTTGCTTTTCTCACCTCTGTCTTTGTGGGAGTGCCCACATGTCCTCTCACTTGTGTTCTCAATAATTTGGGGGGCTGCTTATTCTAAAAAAAAAAAAGGATTAATATTTCATATTATGATGTTGTAGCTAAAATATGTTCCACTTTTAACAAGCCTGTTTATGGCCTTAACACTCTCTTCGCCAGGTCTCCTTAACAAATATGTTCCCTTGAACTTTCCCCAGTGGTAGCTGCTCATTGTTCCTCACCAAGTTTACTCTGAGGTCAAGAAGTGGAGGTATTCTCCTCCCTCTCCCTGCACTTCTGCCCCACTTCCTTCTTCAGAACATAACTCTCCATTTTTTTCAAAAGCCCATCCTCCTCTCTGGTTTAACTCAAATTCCTATCCCAGCGTTTAATTCTTAGCCCACCCATTTTCTCTTTAACTGAGATATCTCCCTGAATCAAGACCACTGCTCCTGCACTGCCATCCTCTTATTCTCCTTAATTACATGGTTAATGATGATGATTATTATTATTAAAAAATCAACATTTATCTAGTAAATCTTAGCTGCCAATAATTTAAATGGCCTAAGTTTTAGTAATTTATGTTTATTTTCTCATTTAATGCTTATAAAGACTTAATTTACTCCAAATTTATAAATGAAGACACTGGAGTGTGGTAGTGTTGAGATCAAACAGCTAGAAAACCCTGAGACAGTATCAAATGCAAGTTGCTTGACCCCAGGTCTTTCTTTCTTACTGCAGTTCTCCACTCCTCCACTGCCTCCATAAGCATTTTATTTAGTTCTATCCCTATTATTTATTATCTAGTGACCATTTTGCAAGATTCTAAGCTTTATAAGAGAAGGAACCAGATATATATTGCTCGTCACCATTACCCAGAACTTAGACCCATACATGGCATAAAATTGGTGTCAGATTTACAACTATTGAATAAAGGAATGAAAAAACAGTCAATACTCACTCATTTCTGGATTGCAACATAACTGAGGGGAATGGCTAAATGTTGGTGATGGTTCAGTAGTTTTGTTTTCCTATGATAAAATAAAGCATATTGATTAAACAAAATCATAAAGATAAGCTATTTAGTACAATTCATATCACATGGTGTCTTCATATTTTTATTTTTCTAAATTTTGTTTTCATTTGTGTGTAAACTTCACAGTTCAGACTGGTTGGAAGAAGGTGAGATTCAATTTATGAAATATCCTTTAAGGAATAAAATGTAATGGCTCAAAGGTACATTGCAATAAAGGTACATTGCAATAAACCAAGGCATATATTGGTAAATTTGTTTAAGCAATCTGCTTAAATGATGAATGGATGGTTGAATGGGTGAATGAATAAAATTAAATTTAGCTTTATTTTTCAAATAAGTTTTTTTTTAAATGTCAATACATATACCCAAGACTATGCTAAGTGTTGTGAAGACCATAGAAGAAGTAGATGGTCTGAACTTTGTTCTTAAGCACTTTACAATCTGGTTTGATATATGAGCCAAATAGAAAGAGAACAAGAAAATCTGATTAAATGATATTTTGTATGATGCAGATTTTTTTTCTATCTGTTTGGTGGGGTCACATTTCTCATTTTCCCATGTGAGTATCCTGTTATTGCAACACCCATTGTTGAATTTTTGTTTGTTTAGGTTGTTTTATTTGGCTCGTCTGTTTGTTTTTTGGGGTCTCCCACATGGCAGGTGGAAGCTCATTCTACCACTGAGCTACTCTTGTCCCCCCACCCCCACCCCATACACTCAGATTTTACTGTTACAGGTATTCTGAACTGGAAATTCTACCTGTGAGCTGGAGCAGTTAGGAAGGTTGGGGAGGAGGGTGAGCTTCAGCTGAGACACTATGGGCTTTCCAGGCGTAGAGACGAGGAAATTCTAGGTGAAAAAGAGAGAAGGATGGAGAAATGGTCTGGCTATGGGGACCTAGCAGATAGAAACAGAGAGGCACATTGCCTGCTATGAAGAAAGTTTGTTTCATTAAAAGCAAGGAGATTATTGCTGGGGAACTGCCACGGCCAAGCTGAGCATTTAGACGAGTAAGAGGTAAATGAGCCATTGTAGATTAAGAGCAGTCTCGATACTATAGAGCGGAGTACTAGGAAGTAATGCCAACCTCATCTTTAGAAGGATGAAGGGAGAGGTAGAGAGATCAGCTGGGAGGCTACCACCGTTACTCAAACATGAGCTGCGGTGAAGGGGACCTGACATATTTAAGACAGGAGGAATCAGAAGGATTAAAGAGATAAAAGAGAGACCATGAAAGGAATTGAAAGGGCCTGTTGACTGACTGGGAAACTGGATCTAAGGAAAGGAAGAAATAAGGATTACATCAAGGTTGTGAGTCAGAAGAACTGGAACAATATTGGTGTCTCTTTTAGAAAAGGAGGGATCAGTTGTGGACTCAGTGGGGTAAATATAGGAAATAAAAAGTTCAGGTTCAGACTCTCTGTTCTGGAGATATCTGAAAGGCATAAACCTGGAATTCCTTAAAGTTTTTACAAGCAAGATACAAATTTAACGGAAAGCCTTGGCTAGGAATTTACTTGGGAATAAAACACAATCTACAAATTCTTCATTTAAATAAGCAATAATGTATATAGATTTTTGAAACATTTCTTCTCTTAAGGAAAGAAACATTCTCCTTACAAGTAGGTGCTGACTATAGAGCAACTGAAATTTACCTGCTAGAACTCAGATGTACCTCAAAAATATAACTTTGTTTTCCATGAGTTCTATTGCTTTCTGCCCTTATCCCAATGATGGAGGAAAACTCAAGATTCAAATTGCCTGTCGGGGCTGTTTTGCCTTGTCGTAGGGTTCCTGTCCTATCTCTTCCTTTACAAAATTCATTCAGATACTCATGGAGGCATGAGGACAGCCCTCTGACCCACAGATTGTCATTTTCACACCATACTGCCTACCACTGAGATGTGCTTTGTCCTACTTAATTTCTAAGCATCCTCAATTGAGTCTACCTTGAAACAGCCTTGCCTTGGTCTTTTAGGACTTTAAGCCAAAACCCACTATAAAGCCCTTGCTCCCTGTCATAGTTGTCATAGCATCTAGTTGATGAGTGTTGCAATAACAGGATACTCACATGAAAAAACAATGAAATGTGACCCCACCATACAGATAGAAAAAAAATCTGTATCATACAAAATATCATTGAATCAGAGTTTCTTGTTCTCTTTCTTTTTGGCTCATATATCAAACCAGATTGTAGAGTGCTTAAGAACAAAATTTAGATCATCTACTTCTTCTATGGTCTTCACAACACTTAGCATAGTTTTGGGTATATATATTGACATTTTTAAAAAAATTATTTGAAAAATAAAGCTAAATTTAATTTTGTTCATTCACCCATTCAACCATCCAGTCTATTTTCTATCCCTCTAGTTTCCTCAACATTTTCTTTTCACCCCATTTGGTAAATCTCCAGCTTTTGGCTACCACACATAGACTTCAAGCAATTAGGAACATTTTCCCAAGCCCATTCACTTCCTCCACCATTGCTGATTTTCTGCTCCACATTTATGTTGCTGAAAATGCCATTCCAAATTTGAGTCTTCTCTTTGAGATTCATGGTCTCCTCTTCTATGTCCAAGGAATCAGATTTCAAGGCCCAATGTTTTTGGATTCCCTCAAATTTTGTTGGATGTGTTTTACTCTTTCTCAAGGTTTTAATTGTGAGGAAGAGAGTGAAACAAAGATCCATAAATTACTTAAAATTTAATTAAATAACCTTATAATTAAATAAATTATATTAAAAACAAAGATATGAATACTCCAACTCATTACTTTCTAATAAGTTTACTTCATTTTACTAATGTCTATGCTCTAAAGGTTATTTATGGGTATTTTATCTGAATGGTATTCTACTGCAACTCTTCATCAATGACATCAGATTGGTTGAGACTATTTACACCAGAGAAATTGAGCAAATGCTGCAATTGTTAAACACTTAACAAATACTACTGCTCGTGTCTCATCACTTGCCCATCACTACTTCTTTGTTTCTCCTCCTCCATTTTTTTTAAGTGCTCTGAAGGTTTTATTACTTGTGTTTTATGTGTGGCAAGACCTGCCCCTGAACTATCCTATTCTGAATTAAAGAAAAGCAATAATGGCCAAAGACTGACAGAGAAAATATTAGATTACCAAAAAGAGAGACTATACCAGGACCCAGATTTTTAAAAATATTATCCCCATCACCTTGCCAGTAATTTGCTTTCCAAATCTCATCTTTATAGTGAGTAGTTGGCCACATTTCAACCCAGGCTACAAATCATTCCAACTTCAAATTAATAGATTGTATTAGTGAAGAATTAGTATAGAAGCAAAGAGTGATAAATTGTCTATCCTCAGCTCTGAGTAATTAACAATTGCAAATGTGCTTCCATATTTCACCACCTTGACATTCTTGGCTCTTCATAACTTTCTTAGTTTCTCATGATAATAAAGCAGTTTTGATTTAGCTAGCAATTAGTGGATGCGAGCAATTGTACTCCCTTGGCATCTTTAACAAACAGAATCACCTTTGTAAAGCAATCCCGAGGCAGAGAATTTTCTACTCTTCTGTTTCCAAAAATAGTACAGAGGAGGTAGGTGATTGCTTCATTAGTCAATAATGATCATTTATAAAATTGGAGAAACCACAGACTAATGAGCATTCAGCTTCTTTCAGCTCCTATTCTCAGCCCTGGTCCAATTATGCTCCAGACTACTTTTCTGTTTTTCCTGCTCTGTTGATTAAATGACCAGATAAAATTTAAAAGAGTAAGCATTTCGGAAATGAATTTATTGTCAAATTCTCTGATGAAATGCTTCCAATTCCATAAGTTATACAACATTTCCCAAACACAATAAACTTAAAACAACAAAGTTCTGCACATGGGGAAATGCTAGGATATTTTTGCCCCTGAATACTTTAGGAAATTGGAATTTATGTTGTTGAAACAATTAATCTAGTTATTCTGGAGGGTTTCGATATGGATACTTTAAGGTTCTATAGTGCTTTTTATTTCCTCCTTCAAAAGGAATAACTGAACCTCATATGACAAGAAATGATCCTTGTGGAAGAGCTTCTGTAAGAGATACAAATGTAGCTACCAAAACTTTGACTCTAATGCAAAGTCCACCCATCCAGATATCCTATATAACAAGGTCTAAAGGCTTTGTATGATAGTTCTCCCTCTGCTCTAATGTAAATATTTTATGGGTGGGCAGTTTCTACAGGTATGGTGTCAATAGAAAGGACGCCTTAGCGATCTGAAGGAATATAGATCTCACATCATGTAGCCCAATTATGTCTTTGTAGACCATCTATCAAGCAGCAATGCTGACAATTTCTTGGTCATGAAGGTAGCACAATACAGTGAATGCAACTGTACCTCTGAAGCGCATACTTAAAAATGGGGAGGTACAAGGATAGTTCAGTGGTAGAATTCTGGCCTGCCATGGGGGAGACCCAGGTTCACTTCCCATATACTTCACAAACAAACAAACAAATTCAACAATGGTGCTGCAATAATGGGGTACGCACATGGAAAAAGAATGAAATGTGACCCCCGCCATGCAGCATACAAAAAAAAATTGGTTAAAATGCAAAAATTTGTGTTGTATATGCATTGCCACACACAAAAAATGTAAAGAAAATCTGGGGTCATTTCATGCTAAAAAATTCTATGTAAGTGTTCTGTGTATTAAAGGAGAATAAAAAGCCTGATAGCTAAATGAGATACGTAATCCTGGATCCCATAATGGACAGAAAAAGGCTATAAAGGATATTATGGTAACAATTAACAAAATTGGAATTTTAAATGAACTTCAAATAAAAATACGTTGTAAATTCTTAAATTTTAAAAATTTGATAACTCTAATCACCAGTAGACTAGATAAATAAGCTATGATATTACTAAACTGAAATACTATATATTAATGAAAAAGAAAGAATGATTGTTACACACAAAATATAGATGAATTGCACAGTCATGTCTTTAGAAAAATAAGCCAAACACAAAGGGGTTCATTATTCATGATTTTATTTATATTAAATCTAAAATCACTCTAAATAATCTCTGCTGATAACCAATATAATCAACCAGTCACATTTGGCCATACATAGTACTAGATAGGGCCTTGAGTTGGTTTATGGAAGTGTAGGTAATTTTGGGGGGGAGGGGCCATGGACAGGCTCCAGAAAATGAACCCTAAGTAATATTTTATTTATTCATGTGTGCAGTGTTACACTTTGAAAATTTCGTCAAATGTAATTTATGATTTGTACAATTTTCCGTATTTATGTTACACTTCCATTAAAAAGCTTCTATAATAAATACATGTGAATTTTTGGAGGGAGGCTCTTTGTTTAGCTGGCATGATGATTGTCAAAAGAGGACTACTAAAAAAACAAGCAAACAAAAACTTTGTTCTCCTAGTTCTATGCTGGTTCTACTATACATCGTTGTCCTCCATATATCTAAGCCTAAGAGAATATGATTTTATTCAAAGGAAATGTTTGGCATCCACCTTCATTTACCTATTAGGAAAGATTCATTCAACAAACTCATACTAGGAACATTCCATGGTGGCAAGAAAGGGTATTTCTCTCCTTTACCAATGGGTCAGGAGCATGAAGGCGCCATGCCCAAGCCATGCTGAGAGTTTGTTGGGGATCTGGCATCTGGGAAGTGCCTGCATAACTAGCCTGTTATGTAATGATCCACTAGGTTCCTCTTAAATCATTCCAGAGAGAAGAGGAGAAAAAGTACTGTTATTCAAGCACAGTTTCATTCAACCATCTAGACTTTGTAGAATGATGAAATAATCACTGTTTGGTGACTCTGGTTCTCTGGTGCTCTCTGCTTTCCCGTCTCCTCTGACCTCTGACATATATCTCCCTGATAGGATAACATCAGTTGTTAATCCATAAATGTCAGCTGTAGGAGAAATCATACAGACCAAAGTATTTGTTTGTTACAACAGTACCTAAGGCAAATTCAGCTTTAAACTGAATGCAAACATTTCTCTCAAAAATCATAAATCATATTCTTTGTATCTATGATCAAAAGAAAGTGGAAGGCTTATTTTACCATGGGATTTCAAGAGAATGTGTGCATGTTAAAAGTTTCTTAAGATAAAGGAAAGGAGACAGGGAAATGATTTGGTTAAATGAGTATGGCTAAGAGATTAAACTTATTGCCATTTAAAAGGCTATATGAATTTTAATCTAACATGGCCGATCAATCATCTGAGTTGATTCCATCAATCTCTCACTACAAAAATAATCCCCAAGGGACAAAGACAATAGAGGAGATCTCAGTTGACATAATATTTCAACAACTTTTAGAAAACAGAGAGCATATGGGAGAATAGTACCTGACTTAGAGCAAAGGAAACTATATGTTAAAAGCACGCCCAGGAGAATTCTAAACAGAGGAGAATCAGTTTTACCTGGAGAGCCAAGGGCATGGAGACATCAGCTTACCTCACTCAGCTGGGCAACCATCACTGCAGGATGCCAAGCTGAGAAATCAGATCTTACACAAAAAATGACGAGCATCAAAAATGGAAAAAACAATTTTTCTTCTTCATTTGTTTAAAATACCTATGATTATTTAAAGAAGTTTCTCAACTTTTTTTTTTAATATTACCCCACATATACACACACCTTGGAGTCTAAGACATTTGTTTCTTAATCACTCTCTCCCATGAATTTTAATACCAAAGGCATATTGTATATCTGTATATGTAATATAAATATGTGTGTGAGCTTGTACATAATAAGAATAAATATAAACCTCACTCTTTCTGTCCAGTGTAGGGTTAAGAATGACTAAATGTTTTTAAGTTAAAAGTTAAATGCAAAATTTAAAAAGTTCTTAACATTTAAGTTAACTTTATGGCGGAATGATTATTACTAAGTAACTTCTAATGCAATTGTTTACTTATATAAATTGCATCAATTTCATATGTAAATTAGCAACAAATAAAGATACACAGTAATAAGAGCAAAGCATGCAAAACTATTATTTTTCCAGCAAAAGCAAAATAATTTAAAATCTGAATTTCATTTAAAAAATTTTAATGAACTTAACTTTCACCATTTGTGTGATATGAAAAATTACCTTTAAACTCAACTGGCTGCTGGATTCAGATGTTGTTGGCATTTTTAGCTTTTCAGCACTTGATATATGATAAATTGAATAACTTTTATAGAGTTAAAAAATAAATATAAACTATTTTGTTTAATATTCCAAGTCCAAATTACACACAAAAGCACTGAGGATCCAGTGTAAACAGTACCCACTGGGCAGCCAGTGACAGCCAACAAGAGAAAGCCATGTCTTGCAATCTGTCTTTGAGATGGAGCAACCAATCAAAAGAAAGAAAACCATGTACTTCCCATAATTTGGCAGCACTGATCTCCTATACAATATGTTTATCTTCCAAGAACTCATTGTCAGTGCTACTCATATGGTATGCAAGAAAACTCATGAGAAATTCAATTAAATTCTAAGGAAAAAGAACTTGTTGGATAAGGTTGAGTCTTACAGGGTCATAAACCATTGTAACATCTAAGATTTATCAACACCTGCTCCAAGAACCAATTTTCAGCCTCTAGGGGGCGAGATCATCCCTGTTGAGAATGCCTAGTTTAAAGCAAAAAAAATTATAGCACTACTGAGGCATTTACAATGTAGATATAATACACATGAAAAATTATATCACAACATATGGGATGGAGATAAATGTAGTTATATGGTTGTAAGTACTAAGAAATATGGACATACAATCTAAAAAAGAGGGAAAAAACTCTAATTTGAAAGTGGCTGGTTCTAGGGAAAAGAGTGGAGTAGGGAAGGATGACGTAGTGTCTTTGCTGCTTGTTTTAAGTCTTATGTAACTATTTTTATCTATATGAATAGATTATGTTAATAAAGAGAATATTTTAATGGAGAATCTTAAAATTGAACTGCCAAGAATATATATTAGATCCTTGTTCTTTTATCTAATCTGGTTTATAAAAAGCCTTATTTCCTATTATGCTCAAAACATTATTAAGTCTGTTAAGGAAAAATAAGCTTTCAGGGACGGTTGAGGTGGACAAGGGAATTCTGAAGGGTACAAAGAACAAAGCAAATCACGTTCTGTTAGTGGGCAGAGACCACCAATTCCCTTTCTACCTTTTAGGTGGAGCATTAACTTGGCAAATTCTTAAGTCCCCCAGGCCTTAGGTTCTTTTTCATTAATAATGCCTTAACTGCGTGAAAATGGGAGCTGTCATGGTAAAGTTTTCAATGTCTTTCTAGCTTGAAGAAATGCTATTATTCCCTCTTTTCACCTTCTTCCTCCTCTCCATTTACTAAACCCTTTTACGTCTAATAGGTTTCAGCTCAGATATTTGGCTTTCATCATTTCCAGACCCTTACTCTAAATTCTATGTCATTTATACTTTCTCTTTGTACCCTATTATTTTCCCTTATGTCATTTGTCACCATTTTTATTATATATTCATTTGTTTGTGTTTATGTAATATCAGTATTGCCTAGTATATTGTAAGTAAACTCAGCAAAAGCAAGGGCATAATCTGTTTTGCTCACAATTATGTCCTCTGGTTTTAGCCTTGTATATAGGAGGCACTCTATAATTGTCTCCAGAATGAAGTGGGAAACAGGCTTTTAAAATATTTCCAATATGAGGGTAAGTTGGAAAAAAGTTTGAGTTTATCACTTCTCTTAGAATCAAATTTTGACAGATTGGTAAGAAAATGTGGCTTTTTAAAATCATATCATAAAAATAGCAAATGCTAAATGGCCAGCCTGATTTTTGCAAAGTGCTTGAAAAATATGTCTAGAAATTCCTGTATCGCACATTACCTAATGTGAACAGAAATTGAGTTTTAAGTCACAGTAAGACTGTCTCATTATGATTTTTAAAAAATATAATTATTCATCAGAGTTTGGTTATTTTAAAAAAAAAATGACTTCTCCAAACACTTTTCAGGTTTTGTTTGGTTTTTTTCCTTTTCCTTCATTTTCCTCTCTACTTTGTCCACTACTGTGTTAATAGGAGGAATGAGGTTTGGGAGCCACAATCTTCCACTGCCAGGTTAAATACACTGAACATATGCCATTAAAGGGAGTAAGCTTCCGAGCATTTGATTGTGAGAATCTCCCTTCTTGAAGAACATGAAAAACATTGATGTTTTTGTGTAATCCAAGCCTTCTTTCTGCCTTTCATTCTTAGAAGTGGTTCTTGGAGCAGGGGTTGATAAATTTTAGAAGGTTGTTAAACCTTAGAATTGTTTACATGCCCCAACACATTTCTTCTTTTCCCTCCAGCCATGAATTTAGCTAGTACTACACATCACTGCTGTTATTAGCATTTTTAATTTTCCCCAGCATCAGAATTCAGAATAAACATTTTGCATCAAAGTGCTTTGTCAAAGCTATCTCAAGGATCTCCCGTATCCCTTCATTTGTTTTATTGCCTCGTCTGCTAGCTACTTGAAAGGAAAAGGTATTTACCACATGGAATAAGACGGAAGAAAGTACAGTTGGACCTCAGGCGGGCAAATTTACTCTCTCTGAGGACACCTGGTCTCAGCAGCAACACATTTCTCCGTGTTTCCACTTTGCTCTTCTTTCCTTCTGCAGGCATACATTATCACTTCTCTTATAAATGGCCTAAGCAAGCGTCATATTGGGTCTAATTAGAGTTTCTGAGTCCCAATTCCCAAACTTGACACACAAAATCCCATTATTCCATACCTTCTCCTGACCAATCAGCCTTGATGAAAAGATAGAATCCAAGGCTTTCAGTCAATTCAGCAGATCCTGTAAGAGGAGATTTTCTGAAACAAGACTGGACAGATTTTCTTCAAGAAAGCAGAGGATAAGGAGAAAATGTTTGGCGAGAGAATGATTTGCATTTCTAGAAAACACAATATTTGATAAATATTTTAAAAATACTTCTAACAAACCATGTAACTTGTTTATCTGGTTTGTTTTCTCTCTTCCCTCCCCAGATTGTAAATTCCAGAAAGGCAGGATTTTTTTTCTGTTTTCTTAACGGCTCAAGCGCAAAGGCCAGTACCTGCCAATAGTACTTATTCAGTGAATTTTTGCTAAATGAATCAATAAAAGGCTTTGGGCAATGATAATGGTGGTAATGATAATGAATACAAACTAAAGACAAGACAAGAAGTGACTGCTTGCACAACAGATGTATGATTTTGGTGATAGGTTTTTAATAATTTTTGATACTTCTCACATTCATTTTCTTTTCTACCCCAGTATCATTATCTTTGAACTGAATTCTTGAAAAAACCAAGTCTTATTCCTTTTTGTAGCTTCAAGTCCCAAAATAATACCTGGTGCCTAATAAGTGCTCAATGGATATTAACGGGTTGAAGAAAATGGGTGATTCATCAAGATTTTCTTGATCCTATGGCACTTTTAAAAGCACCATAAACTGCTACTCAAATATCAGGTTGTTATTTTCATCAGAATTGCTTGGTAACAATGTATAGATGCGTGGAAATAGCTAGAACTCGAAAAACGAACTAGGAAGCCAACCTAAGGGTCTAGACAAGACACGTTTAACCTTGATCAGCATTTTTGGTTGCCTTTTTTCCCAAGGGCTCTGAATTTGAATCTAATCCATATTTCTCTTTAATCCTAGAAGGGACAAAAACCTGCAATAGGAGGTTTAACTTATTTAAATCAAACTTGATTTCTATTAGAAGTCTAAATAACACTTCATATTCCTTTTATTCTGAAGAATCCCCAAAGGGCTTATTCAAGCTAATAACATCATTATACATTGCCCAACAATTCAGCAAATATATAACACTTTGCTGCAGGAAAGATTGTTACCTCTTATAACAAAAGAGTGAGAAGCTACACAGCAGAGTTTAGCTAACAAGACATCTATGAGCACAGTGTAAGATTCAGTAATTATCTAACAAATTCATTGTGTATAAACAATTCAATACTATCAACTTTGAGTCTGCTAAATGGTGTCTGTGGCAAGATAGCATACAAATAATCATAATACCTGGCAATATTGATACAATGGATTCCTCTGCATGATACGCTCAAATGACCAATTCCTGAGACTCCAGGGTTTCAAAAAGAGAAAGAGTTTATTGCCAAGCTTGAAGCAGGGGATTAGATGGTCTATGGGCCTAAAAATCTATCTCCCTGAACTGCAGTAATCCTGATAGTTGCATAGTATCAAAAGATGGGCAGTTTTAGGATAAAGAGCACAACGGGTCTAGATGAAAAAGGAAATTAATTGCCTGAGATAAATAACAGGTGATGTAATTATTGAGCATGCACAGATTGATTACATGCTTGGTCACAAAATATATGTTTCTGGTGGCAAGCCATATGATTTGCTTCATGCTTAGCAATAAACCCTCTCTCTTTGAAACTCAGGTGTCTCAGGAATTAGATATTTGATCACATTGGGCAAGAACCCACCACTTTGATCAATATAAATATTGGGTGAGTTACATGACAAGTAAAAAGATCTATATAAACTAAAAGAATGGAGAAGTCATGTAGTATCTTCTTTCAATGGTGAAAGTGGTTATGAAATACAGAAAAGGTTTAAGAAGGGAATACACATGGCATGGACCTTGAGAGCAGATATTCTATACCCTAATATTTTGAAATGTGAAATGGAGGAGAAAATGTCTTAGGAAAGAGATTCAATGGCCAGAGAAATTGTAGCTCATTTTGAGGACAAGCAGGTTATCCAATTTTGATGTACCATGAAGTAATTCAACAGAGAGGTGAGAAAGGTAGGCCAAAGAAGTAATATGGGATGATACTGCACAGGGTTTCAAATATTACGGACTGAGACTCTGTTCCTAATTCAGTGTTCTGTTAAAAAGAGCAACTTGAGGGCTGTGGCACTGAGGGGTGAGCTCTAGAAAGACTAACCCATCAGAATAGTTGAGGAGTAATTGCAAGAAGTCATGAAGCTCAGAGACCAGATAAGACTGCAGCAATCTTTAAGGTGTGAGTTCACAAAGTTGGAAGTGGAGCTGTAGCTGTAGGCGTGTAGTGGGGGGAGGTTGGGAATACATATGCAAGGGACTTGGCAGAAAGAACAACTATAGGATTTAGCATCTAGTAGCATAGGAATAAGGGAAAGAGGATACCATAACTGTTGACTTTTTATTCTGATGTTCTATTTAGATACTCTTAATGAAGACTGGAATGCAGAGGCAGGGGGACTAGGCAGCCATCACAAAGGTGATAGATAAACCATAGAAGTATACAAAATCTCTGGTGAAGGAAAAGAGGCTGAGAGTTAGAACCCAGATAGGAGTAAGTAGAGAATCAGAGAGGAAGACAGAAAAAGGAAATTAATTGCCTGAGAGTTAAGGGAAGAACCTGGATTAAAAAGAGGTTGGTCGTTCTGTGTGAGACCAAAAGAAGAGATGTTTATTTAGTGCAAAATTTAAATTTTCAATAGCACACTATTTAATTTAACCTGTCTGGTCAGTCCATTTAAACCTAATTACATGGAAACTAGAACAGAAAATGAGATCCTGTTATTCTGTAGAAGCTAATGTAATACCTTGATACATTCCAGAGTATTGGGGGCAGAAAATTAAAGAAAATATTTGCACAGTCCCCTTGAAGGACTGGAAAAAAATGTGGAACTATTAAATTTCTCCACATGGGGATTTCCTGATATTTTCTCAAGCATTAGGGACTCCCAATTTAATAAGCCAATCTCTCAATCTTGAGGCTTGCCCTTATGAACCTTATTTTTGAATTACTAAGCTAAGCCTACTTACAATTATGCCTAAGAGTCACCCCCAGACAACCTCAATTATTGTTCATACGTGGCCTCTCTCTCTCTAAATCAACTCTACAAATTAACTCGTTACCCTCCCCATTAGTAGTACATAACTCCCAGGGGTGTAATGTTCCTGGTAATGAGTTACCTGACTTCTAGGGATGAGCCTGGCCCTGGCATCATGGGATTGAGAATGCCTTTTTGACCAAAAGGGGGAAAAAGAAATGAAAGAAAGTAAAATTTCAGTGGCTAAGAAATTTCAAATAGAGTCAAGATGTTATTCTTCAGCAAGCTTCAGCCAGATATTGTAAATTGCCGCAGTATGCCAAACTCACACCAACCTAAAAACTCTCGAGAATACCCTGGACTCTAAGACTCTATAAAAGTATTTCTTAGTAAGTTTATTTTTTCAGAAGCTTAAGATTTCCAGTTTGTTCCTAGGCCAGATAAGTCCTGAAATCCAGAAATACCAGTCTCTCCAAGAATATCAACAAGTTTCATTCCTCTACCCCAAAAGGCCAATACCCCTTTCCAGCATGGAGGAGTTAAAAAGGTCATTGCCCAGATATCCCTGAAGATTGACAGAATGATCAAATGAGAGGGGGGAGGTATAACAGAGAAATTAAGATCTAACAAATGATAATGACTCATTATTATCATCATATAATAATATAAAAAGCTATTTCTTTTTAGTTTCTACTTGCTTCTATTTGCTAATGCTGCCAGAATGCAATATACCAGAAATGGATTAGCTTTTATAAAGGGGATTTGTTAGGTTACAAATTGACAGTTCTAAGGCCATGAAGATGTCCAAATTAAGGTATCAACAAGAGAATACCTTCTTAGAGGAAAGGCAGCTGGCATCTGGGTTCCTCTGTCATCTGAGAAGGCACATGGTGATGTCTGCTGGTTTCAAATAGCTCTCTCAGGTTCTGGCATCTCCTAGGGTGTTTTCCCTCTGCATTTCCAAACGTCTGTGTCTTGTTTTCATCTTTCTGCCCTCTATATCTGCTCTCCAAGCATCTGTGCTTTCTCCAAAATGTATTCCTTTTAAAGGACTCCAGTAAGCCAATTAAGACCGTGTAGACCAGGTGGGGTCTAATGAAACAACCTAATTAAAAGGTCTCACCCACAATTGGGTGGGTGATATCTCCAAGGAAACAACCCAATCAAAGGTCCCATCCAACAATAGGTTCTGCCCCTACGAGATTGAATTAGAAGAACATGGCTTTTCTGGGTACATAGCAGTTTCAAACCAGCATACTAGTGTATTACAAGAGCTAGAAGGAAATATCTGAAATTGTTGAACTGTAATCTAGTAGTCTTGATCTTTGATAATGATTATATAATTATATAGCCTTCATCGTGTAACCATGCAATTGTAATAGACTTGTGTCTGACACTCCCTTTACGCAGTGTATGGTTATATGAGTAATAAAATAAAGACAAAAATAATATGTGGGGGATAAAGGATATGGAATGTTTTGGGTGTTCTTTTTATTTATTTATTTATTTTGGAGAAATGAAAATGTTCTAAAATTGACTGTGGTGATTAATGCACAGCTATAGGATGATTCTGCTGATCATTGACTGTACACTTTGAATGGATTATATGGCATGTGACTATATCTCAATAAAATAGCATTAAAAAAAAAAGGAGTTGATCCATTTGGCAGTTAGAGGGTTACTGGTGATCACTGAGAGAATAGTTCTTGAAGTCAGGTTATAGTCATAAGCCAAATTTCAAAGAGTGAAATTAATAAGGAGTTGATAAGAGAGCAATTGCAGTCAACTTACGCTATCCTTCTAATAATTTTGGTAGTAAAGGAAAAGAGAAAAGCAGAAGATAGACTGAGATCCAAAGTTAGTTTCTATTTCTGCCACATTCGGAGTTTTGATCTATATTCCTCCAAATTAAATTGTTCAATTTGCCTTTTCACTTATGGACAAAGTGCACTTGAAAGGGCTTGTGTAATAGAAAGGGTCATTAGTCTTGATTGTTATGAGAATTATAGTGTTTTTGCCATAGTAATAAATTGGCATTAATTCCTAGCATCTGAAAAAGCCTTCACATAGCAGCTTCCACCATTCATTATCTAATGTTTGAGAGTTTTGTTTTGTTTTGTTTTGGCATAAAATACCATTTCGTTGTGACTTTATCATCATTAGGAGAAGAATAAAGGTTTATAACAGAATGCATATTCTCCTTCTGGAAAAATGCTAATTGCCCCCTCCTAATTTTCCTTGCCTGAGCATTCATTTCCTCCTACTAATCAGTCTGTATTTAAGCTCTTTAGTGACTTCCACATTATAAAAGTATAGGGCATTTTGTGTGAAAAGGTAATCACCACAAGCCAACACTTTAGAAGGCCTGCAGTTGCTGAAACAGCGCAGGTGAATTTAGCTGGTGAATGCACAATGTGTCTCTCAGAAAAACATATTCACACACTGTATAGAGAGTGCCTACATTCTTGGCATGCCCAGAGAAAGACCTGAGCACAACTGCAGACAAGTATTCTATTCTTAGCTCAGTTACAATTACCCACTCATCAATCCCAAGTAGATGTTCCAAATTCTAAAAGCCAACTGAACATTCTTGGGTAGCATTGATCAGACCAGAAATATCTCCTTCTGAGTTGCAGGATTTGGAAAACATTTTCTGTAAAGCACCAGATAGTAAATATTTTAGGCTTTGCAATCTACACAGCCTCTGTTGGAGCTACTTGACTCTGCTGTTTTATTGGAATTGCACAAAAGCAGCCATGGATGATAACTGAGCGTGATTCTATTCCAAAAAAAATATTTATTAGCAAAAACAGGCAGCAAGTTAGGTTTGTCTCATGGGCCATGGTTTTCCAATCCCTATTCTAGACAAGGACCCATAAGTAGAATATGTTATTTAACTGTCCATGAGGTCCCAAGATGTGAAACCAAATATATTACTGAAAAAGTGATAGATTCTTAGATGATGCCAAGTCAATTCTAGTGTTTGGATCACAGACATTTGCATTCCATTTCAGGAATTGCTCCATACCACTTCTAACTATTTCTGCCTGTGCTTTACCTGGGCTGTGATAAACAGTATTCTCACTTCTCTGTTCTCCTCACAGCCTTATTTAGCTCACCCTATTGGTCCTTGACTTTACATCTGTCTAGTTTATGACTTCTAGCATTTGTTCTCAGCTCCAAAGAGCATGATTTCAGTTTCCTTAAAACAGATTTTATTTTAAAGCCTGCATGAACTAACTAAAAAGAAGTGCACAGACTTAAATGATGTATTTTCTTACCTGATCATCAGATAGTTCCTCTTCTATTTATCTTCACAGGTACTCAGTGGTAAATTTGCTGCACCAATCACATTGTACCTTCAGCACTGGTCTGCAGCATACTGCTTTTCCTCCAGTTGAATAGAAATGCTGTTAGCAGGGATCTTTGTCTCAGTTCTGATCTTAGGATGAAAGCATTCAATATTCCTCTATTGACAATGATATTAGCAGATTTTTGTCATAGATACACTTTGTCAGAATAAGAAAGTTCTCTTCTATTCCTAATTTGATGAAAATTTTTATCATGAATAGGCTTTGAGCCTTAAGATGCTTTCCTTCATCCATTGAGATGATTATTGGGTAGGAGTTTTTTCTTTAAACTTTATCTCTGTCTCACATTGTGCATCCCCCAAAAATCCATATCCACTTAGAATCTCAGAATATGAATCTATTTGGAAATAGAATCATTTTAAATTCATAGACTTAGTCATTTAGAACAGGTTTACAGAAATTTTGAGCTTAACGTACATGAGTTCCCATATGCTCCCTCCTACCCTTCACCCCGACAGTTTCCGCTATAATTAAAATTTTGCATTGGTGTGATACAGTTTTGCAATCGATAAACCAATATTGAAACATTATTATTAACTAAAATCCATAGTTTACATTAGGGTTTAGTCGTCTTCCCATCTTGTGCAATGCATAATGCATAATGACATGTTTCTATTACAGTATCATATAGTATTGTATTTCACTGACCTAAATATCCCATGTTCCACTTATTCATCCCCTCCCCCTTCCCCTGAACTCCACGTAATCATTAATCTTTTTATTATCTCTGTATTTGCCTTCTCCAGTATGTCATATAGTTGAAATCATTAACTGTGTAGCCTTTGCAAATCAGCTTCTTTCACTTGACACCATGCATTTAATGTTCTTCCATGTTTTTCATTGGCTTGATAGCTCATGTATTACTTTTTCCTTTTTGTGGTGTGTGTGTGTGTGTGTGTGTGTGTATATACTGTATGGCAGGGAATACATTTCATTCTTTTTCCGTTTGAGTATCCCGTTATTGAAGCACCATTTGTTGAATTTTTGTTTGTTTTTTCTTTCTTTCTATGTTTGCTTGTTTGTTTGGGGAAGTTCATGGGCTGGGAATCGAACCTGGGTCTCCCACCCAGGTAAGAATTCTACCACTGAACTAGCCTTGATTCCCAGCTCGTGTATTTTTATAACTGAATAATAACGTTCCAATATATAGATGTACCACAATTTACTTTTCATTCACCTATTGAAGGATATCTTGGCTGCTTCCAATTTTTGAAATTATTAATAAAGCTGTAAGAAACATTTGTGTATAGGTTTTAGCATGGACATAAACTTTCCACTCATTTGGGTACAAATAGGAGCACAATTGCAGAATCACATGGTCAGACTTTGTTTAACATTATAATAAACTGCTAAACTGTCTTCCAAAGTGTATTCCCATTTTCCATTCCCATCAGCAATGAATGAAGTTTCCTATTGTTTCCCATACTCACCAGAATTTGGTGTTGTCAGTGTTTGGATTTTAGACCTTCTGATAGATATATATGGTCTTGCCTCATTGTTTCTATTTGCAATTCCCTAGTGATATTTGACCCTGAACATCCTTTCATATACTTATTTGCCATTTGTTTATCTTCTTTGGTGAGAAGTTTATTCAGATAGTTACCTACTTTTTAATTATAATTAGTTTAGCTAAAACTCGGTCATGCTGGATTAGGTTAGGCCCTAAATCCAATTACCAGTGTCTTCATAAGAAGAACAGAGGAAACAGAGAGATACGTGCAAGGAAGAAAGCCATGTGGTGACAGAGGCAGAGATTGGAATGATGCAGCCACAAACCAAAGAATGCGAATGATTGCCAGCAACCATTGGAAGCTAGCAGAGAAGCGTGTAACAGGTTCTGCCTTGTGGCTTCCAGAGGGAACCAAGCCTGCAAACCCTTTGATTTTGGACTTCTGACCCCAACCATGAGAGAATACATTTCTGTTGTTTTAAGATAGCTACTTTGTGGTAATCTGTTACAGCAGCCCTAGGAAATTAATACACACACCATTTATAAAAATGCAGAACTGTAGGGGGAATAAAGAACTCATTATAAAATATAAAATTGCAAGAATAACTGATGAATGTAGGAACTCATCTATAAATTCGGTTTTCTTACGCAAAATTATTTATTAAGCAAAATCTTCAAAACGTAACTAGTGTGGAAAAAATAGCTGGATTATAATACATTAAAATTAATATTTTTTTTCCCTTTAACTAAAGACAGCAGAGACAAAACTAACAGGTGACAGACTAGGAGAATAGTAGAAGAGAGCTGCAACTTCCCAAACTCAGAAATCAATATCTAGAACATAAGAGCACACTTAAAAGTCAGGCAGCAAAAAAAGAAATATAATAGAAAAGTAATCAGAGCAAATGAATTGTTAATTCACAAAAGGAAACTCAAAATATCCAGTGAGAATACCGAGATGCAGAAATTCTAATGATCACATGCTCCTTAGGCAACTATAAGATACTTCTTTCCTTGTATCAGATGTAAAACTCAGTAAGTTGGCTAATAACAATTCTAGTGAGAATGTGGGGAAATGAAAATCTTCATGCCCTGCTGTTAAGAGTGTAAACTTGTGAAGTCTTTCTAAAGAACAACCTGGAAGTCTTTAGGAAATTAGGTATGTGCTACTCAGTCACCCCATGATATCATTCTTGGGTAAATGCCCCCAGAATCTCTCTCTCAGGTGCACAAGGAAAACTACACTTTGTTCTGAGTTGCAGAGAGCTGGAGGCAACCTAAGCGCACAACCGTAAGGGAATAGATAAGTAGCATGTGTTTGATAGTCGTAATGAAACCTTTTACTGCGGTAGATTTGCATAGCAATAAGGCTCAGAAGCATAATGTTGAATGAAAAAAGCTAAGAAATCAATAAAATTATAGCAAAACACGATTTCTGCAAATTGCAAAAATACACATGGAAAATTGCACTGTACTGTAAAAAAAAGTCTGTATCTAAACAATAATATGGAACAAACATTAAATACACTCTCACTAGTAACTACTATGGGACAAGAAATGAAACGAAATGGTGGAATTAACTTAAATTAAAAAACAAACATCTTGACTAAATCACTGATAATATGGTTCTACAAATTGCAGAATATGATCAGTTCTGTATATCTAAGTCTTTAAAAATGTGTGAGGCCACTAAAAATTATATATGTATATACGTTTATATAAATAGTTATGCATCTATGTATGCACATTTCATGACTAGAAGTATTTATTCCAAATATTAATTGTGGTTTTCTCTCCTTATGATAAATAGTTTTAATTTGCCCTACTAAAGGTAAACTAAATTATATTTTTATTTATTTTATTTCATTATTTAATTTTCACATCTCCATATATTTAAATCTCCCTCAATATTCCATAATAAAAGAAATTTATGCATATTTTAATTAAATGGATACATTACTAAAGAAGAGGCCAATTTTGTTTCATTCGTAAGTAATCTATTTAAAAGAGTTTGTAAAATGAAATTAGAGATTTCTTTTCTCTGCATTGGCACTATTGATTAAATATCACTCACTTTGAACGAGAAAATTATTGTGAAATTCTGAACCTTTCTAAACTTCTCATGCTTAGAGTTTTAGAGTACTGCTGATTGGAGTGATCTTTTGTAAAGTCCAGAGTTTCCATTCAATGTTTATTCTAGCAACATTCTAGGTGTCCTAAGGTCTCTGTGATGTGAAGGCATTACCTGGTTTCACTAGCAATGGGGAAAGAAGGCTTGTTTGGATTATCACATAAACCCTTTTCATTGTGAGTCCAGATCATTTTTGAACCATTTGCAGATTAGTTCCCTGGACACCACAAATTCTGCTTAAAGGTGAGTGATATAATTTTTCATTATAATATAATATTGTAGATCTTGCTTTCATCAAACTTATGCTTGCATGGATGAAAATATATAAGACTCAGACCTTGCCCATTTCTTTGTCTTAAAATAAGAAAGAATAGTTTGCCTGAATCTCAAAAGAACCAAAGATTCATGTTTCTTAAACAAGTGCCCAGCCAGACAACCACCTCATTGAGATGGAGTTTTTCTATGAGTTAAAGAACAGTTTAAAAGTAAAGCAAACAAACCCTTTAGCCAAAGCATCAGCACACTCTTGGACTCACCAGCCTCCCTTAGCAATGGTAAACATCATCTCTTGCGCCTCTAGAGTATGCTCAAAGGAAAAATAAAAAGGAAGAAAGATAAGAAATACAAGAATTTTACACAGAGATAGAAAGGAAGAACCTACAGTTAGGGGTAAATTAGAGCATCCACAGGCATCTGTCCGGTAACACATTGTGCTGAACTATCTTGCGGACAAATTGTTCATCTGAGTAAAGTTCATTGGAAGACGACAGGTCAGAATAAAATGGACTTCGCTTTTTAACTAGAGTCCTTTAAATGCTCACAAAGTCATTCTCAATATTCAATGGTGTCAGTGATTTTTAGAGCCTTCAAGAGGGAATAGTAATTATGAGAATTTCTGTCCTACTCCTGCCCGATTGTTACATATTTCCTAACTATCCTTCTCCAGTCCCTGGACATTCTTTTGTTCCATGTTTATATGAAAATTGTATGATAATAGGTACAATCTCTGCATGTAATTTTAGATAACTTCAAAATACCCAAAGAGGTTGGAAATTAATAAATTAAGAACTATTTGATATGTATATCCGGGACCATGGAAACAAAAATATTAGAGAAATGTCTTTATCTGAATGAAAAGGATTCTTTTAACATAAAACAACTTTTCCTCATAATACTGAAATGATATAATAGGAGAAGCTGCCAATTAGCTCTTTCATTAGCTCTCATCAAATAAGAGGCTTTGATCTTAATAAATTGTTTCACAATAGTCATAGCCAAAGAACAGAGCAGAGCATTTTATAAGGGTTCTGTTCTTGCAGTTTTTGATGATAATGAACAAAATCCACTGACCCTTTTCAAGATTTTGGAAGTTGACATATATGGTGTCTGCTGAGAACTGAGAACTGGTCATCTCTTGTCATTGTACCTCTCCCAGTCATTTGCATGCTGATTTCACAAGGTGCTTCCAAAATTTGTTTCCCCAATTGAGAGAAATGTTCCTGCCCTCAAAACCCAATAAGAAAAAAGTAAAGCTCTGTGATATCAGGAATATGAAGTAGTTCTTATATGAGACTATCCCAGTTGGGGGTGGGTAGTGTGGTGGTGGTCTGCCTACTGGCCAATAGGGAAGCTTCACATCGTTTAGGAGTCTTAGTCCCCACAGGCCTTAAAGCCAATGAAAGCTCCCAATCTGGGGCTCAGGCCTGATGTTTGGGGTTCACAACACTCTAACTGATTACTGCCTAAATTCTGTCTGGCCACTCTCGTCCTAATGCCCTGTGGCTCTGTGTAGCTGAAGAAAACCAGGAAAGTGAACTAGTTACTAGTGAGCCAAAATCAGCAGGCAAGCGCAGTGATCATTAAAGGAGATTGTCACTTTTTATCATGGAACTAGGGCTGGCAGCTTATTTATGAGTTGAATGAAAAAGCTTGAGAAGAAAGTATGAGAAATATATTCAATTTCCATTTACCCTCCCTAGACTATAATAATAGCTTCTACTTCTTTGTCTCTCACACAGTGCCTAGCAGCATGTAACAGATACTCAAATATGTGTCAATTCCATTTTAAATTGAAGCACATATTCAGACATATGTCAAGGAATATGGTTGCTTTTATTCCAGCATTTTTGTCCATTTTGTCTAAGCTTCTAGGAGAGTTCAAAAGTTTACTTACTGGTTTATTAACAAGAAACGCTCTAAATTTTGAGCATATGGAGGAAACGGTTTTTATATCTGATCCTAAGCTAGGCTTGAGCCAAAATTTATGAAATACTGCATCCCATGTTTTCTTGTGTTTTTTTTTTTCTTTTCGTATGCTGTATGGCGGGGTCACATTTCATTGTTTTTCCATATGAGTATTCTGTTATTGCAGCACCAATTGTTGCATTTTTGTTTGTTTGTCTTGCTTGTTTGTTTGTTTTGGGGGAAGTGCATAGGTCAGAAATTGAACCCTGGTCTCTGGCAGAGCAGGCGAGAATTCTACCACTGAACTACCCTTGCACTCCCTTGTGGCCCATGTTTTTAATGACATTTCCTTTCATCATAGTCAAGAAACTTGCCTTCTTAGACACTGAGACAGTGATATTTTTTGGTAGGGCATTTTGGCAATATCTATTAAAAGTTTAATTTATATGCCCTTTGATCAAGCCATTCTACTGTTAGAACTATGCTGTTTGGTCCCATGAATATACTACAAAGTATATGAAAATGTAGTTAGAAAGATATATATTTCAGTGTATGTCTGTGTGTGTGTACTAAATGTACTCATTTAGGATAATAGTTAAATCAAATATAATACACCCAGATGGTATAAAATTGTGAAGCCATTAAAAAGAATGAAGTAGATATGCATGTATTGATATGGAAAGTTCTCAACATCTGTTATGAAATGTAAAAAGGAAAGTGAAGAGGAGTATATATCATATATTCCTTTTGTCTCTTTTCTAAAGAACATGTGTGTATATATAAACACATGCACACACACATATATATACATATAAGCTGATGTATGGAATGCTTTTCCCTTTATTGGATACTTGAATAAAAGAGAAACACTAGTTATGTATGGGGAAAGGCTGTGGGGATAGGTAGGAGAAGAGAGCCCAAGTCTTACATTTTCATTTCTTTCTTTTCTGTTCTGTTCAATTTTTTTCAAATCCAAGCATGTATTATTTGTATTTGTTTAATGTCAGCCAAGGTGTTTTCTGGTTGGGGATACTATAAGCTATCTTAGTTTCCTTCTTCAAGCATCTCTATATTTTTCAGGACACAACAGTATCAAATAAAATAAGAAGTGAGCTGAATAATTTATATGAGCTTTAAAAATAAATCTGAATCTCAAGAGATCCAATTTTGGAGTTTAATAAACTATTACAACAAAACTAGGAATAAACTCTCACTCTTGTTAAAACAATATATGAATAGACTGATGAGTCCATCAAAAGTCTGTGAAATATCTATACTCTGGTAGAAATTTTAAGAATAGTATTACAGAAGTGGATATAATTATGGATCTAAATTACATCATTCAGATTTCTTTAAAATACATTTCTCAGATATGTCCTAGATTCAGTTCAATTCAACAAATATTCATTGAATATATTGTGCTTGCTTTCTCTCTTCTAAATGCTGAAATGAACAAAGGCAAAAAAAAAAATCACCATCATGGGGTTTATAGCCTAGAGAAGGAGGAGAAAGGGGAGAGGAGATAGTTACTTAAATTACTTCAATAATAATTCAATATGCTAGGAAGGGATGTAATGTGGAGAAAAATAAAGTGGTGAAGGGGATAGGAAACTGGTGAAAATGATAATTTTACATGGAGTGGTAAGATCATATTCATAACTCATTTTGAATATGCTTTACCTTATTTAGTTCAAAACATTTATCTGACCTTCACATGATTTTTGCTGTGATTTGGGGAACCCCTAATTTAAAAAACTGTATAATCAAAAGCTATTAGTAAATGTGTAACACCCTTAAATATTATTATTAATTTTAAGAGCAAACATTTGGGTGATAACTCTATACAAAGAATAGTTCTAAGCACTTAACATGGAATTTTCTTCTTTATTCCTAACAAAAACTTTATGAAGAAATTAAAAGCATCATACCCATTTTAAAGCTTCCTGTGCCTCTGAGAAGTTGGGTGAAGGACATTTTACTTCTTTAAATGAAAGTTACTATACTAATTACAGCAGCACTTTCTCTGTATCTGTATTAATCATGTTACTAGTTTTCTTAGAGATAAAAAATTAAAATGGCAATAATGGAGACAGAGAGGGACTCCCAAATTCTTTCATCAACTCAGAAATCCTCAAGGCTCCACAACACACAGGTTGTTAAAGAATTCTTGCACATTCAGACATGTCTGGCTAACCCCCTTCATGACTTGGATGGTGGAGCTCCAAGTGATGTTAAAAACTCAGTGAAAGGAAGCATGCAGTTCATGAAACCAGGTAACTTGTATTCTTATTTGTCATGCAGTCTAGACATCACCTCCTTGAGCCATGATTTTATCATATGTAATATGTAAGGCATTTGACCTAGAGGATTTAAAGATTCTTTCTAGCTCTAATTTTTGTGACTCTATATGAATTGTTAATTTGATGGCTGAGCTCTCTCTCTTCAAGTCAAAAAGGTTTCCAGAATGCCAGGAAACTAAGAGTTTCCAGAAGAGATCGTCTAAAATCTTTCCCCAGCCCCAGAAAAGTATGGAAAATTGAAATAAACTTGAGGGTATTATCCATAGAAAATAAGCAGTTAATTTTGAGAAGTATAAGATCACATAAATCTCAAAGACCTGTTGGAATGAAATGGGTTACAAATATGTACGGTATACTTTGTCTTGCAGCCAAACAATAACAGTTCAGAGAACCAGCCACTTCTGGCAAATACAATATCATTAAAGTGAAAATATGGGTGAGACACATACCACAACTTAACTAGTAGAAGGGATTTTAACTAGGGGAGCCTCCTACCCTAAAAACAAGTAGAAATAAGACTTATACTCATGAATATGTGATTTTATAGGTGTTGAGTCATTTTAAGAAAGCAAGGAGAGAAAGCAGATGTTTTCCAAAATCACATTTGGGTCTGTGTCTCAGAATACTAGCAAAGTTTTACCCCCAACAAAGGCTTAATATGTATTATAACATTCTATTTCAGAGCATCAAAGCTCTTCAGGCATGGCCAGACATCCCATCTTTTATTTCATGCTACTGAGTGTGCTGATTGACAAGAGCCAAGCCTGCTTCTGTGATCACTACTCATGGACTCAGTGGACCCACTGCTCAAAAACTTGTAATTCAGGAACTCAGAGCAGACAGAGGTTGGTTTGAGCTATGTAACTCTTCTTTGGGCATTGAAGAAATCTGGAAGATTGAATTAGCAACATCATAAGTGCTACAGTAGACAATGGGGAAAAATATATCTTGAAGAAAGAAGTCATGAATTTTGATGGTATTTGAGATCTTTTGCACATAGGTTGAAATGGAGTCTGCTTTGGATTCTTCAGTTAAAACAAGGGATTGCAAAATAATTTAATTAATTCAATTCACTTAAAAATCTTTGCAAGATCTACAGTTGACTATTTAACTTACTTAGAATTATTACTCAAGCTTTCTTTCATTCAGCATTTAACTGTCCTTGCATAAAGTTAGAGTTAATTATAGAGAATTTTTTACTCATTAAACTAAGTCTAACAGAACTTCAACTGACAGTACTGTTAGCTATTAGCTTTATTGTTGGCACATACAAGAAGGCAAGAAAACTGTGTTTACTTGCGAATATTTAGCAATTCAGTCTTTTCACCAATTCAGACTATTCATCTCCCACAGTTTCTTCAAATCTGTTAGATATTTTTGTTTCATGGAGATGTTCACATGACTTGGGGGAGAAAGGCATACATTTAATGTTTTGAATATAATAGCACTATTTTGGGAGCTAATTTTAGAAAACTATTTTTATATGTGTGTTATGAGTCTTGTTAAAATTGCCACTCGACTTCCCCAATAAACCACCCACTAAGCATATGGAAACAGATTTGTTAATATGACTACCCTACTCAAGAAATCTTCAGTAAGCTTTCCAAATAAAGTACAACATGTCTTGCCTTTATTAGTCATACACTTCAAAGAACCGTACCATAAGTTCCTCCCTGGACTTGTCATGCTCTCTTTCAGCTTTAACCTTTGTACATGCTATTCCCTTTGAACACCCTTCCCTTAATTATACAGAGAATTCACACTAATTTTCCAAGCTGTATCTCTCAGGTCACGTTCTCTTTGAATCTGGATCCATAGCACCCTGACTCTATCTCAGTCATTGTACTTATCACATTGTGTTGTCATTTTTAAATAATGCACAGTAACTGTCTTTCCTTTCTTCATTCTTTTCCCCCTTCCAATCCCTTCCAAGACTTCATGGATGTATGACCCATGCAGTCACTTAGCAGTGCTACATGATTGCTTAATGAGTTGCCATTACTGTCTCAAAATTCTTAATACTTTTTTTAATAAGGGGCTCTGTGTTTTAATTTCATCCTAGACCCCACCCAATTATGTAGCCAGTTCTGAGTTCCATTAAGTGTTGAGAACAACACCTATTCTACCCTATTTGATATTTTCATGAAAATCTTCTTTCCATTTATTTGTGATAGTAATGCTCAAATGATATATTTCTTATGGGGCTGCAGCCACTCATTGTAATTAACTTTCTCTTCATTATTACAGACAAATAGTAAAAGATCAGTACTACCAGGAAAACTCTTGTGACCAGCTTTGCACCAAGTGGGAGACCAGAGAATGCAATTGGCAAACATGTCCTATCAACTGCCTCTTGGGAGATTATGGCTCGTGGTCAGACTGTGATCCTTGTGTTGAAAAACAGGTGGGTGCCTCATGGGCACACCCAGGAAATCTGAATCATGCCCTGATTCCTTGCCAGTTTCAACAATCAACAACCACAGAAATGTCAAAATTCTTCAATTTCTGCAAATAAGCTGTTGCAGTTTTCACTGGAAGAAAATTACATTTAGTAATGTTGGGGAGGGGGTATTTCATTTGACAAGCTTTACTATTACATGAATGCCAAAAGGAAATTCTGCTGCCAGCATTGTACCATACCACCTCTGGATTCCAAACTGTCCCCTGTGACAGTTTAGGAAGTAAAATCAGATGCTAGGAAATAGGAACTTCAGTTCAAGGTTTTAAATCAAGCAGAAATTAAGGGAGTTTATTAAAATCCATCATTCTCTGCCTTTCCTCTCATTTCCCTCTCCCTTTAAGAAAGCCGTCAGTTTGGTTACTGTTCCCAGTTACAATATTTACCCACTTTACTCTGACTCCTGTAAGGGTGTTGACCAGTGTGAACCCACTCAGATCACATGCTGGACATTCACTCATTAAGGAAGAGAAGGAAACTCATCTGTGGAGCACCCCTTCATGTGGGTACCTGCTCTTACATGTCACCTAGTCAATCTTCTCATCATATTGTGCTTCTCCACCCATTTTAGAGATGGAGAAGTTACTGTTCATCGACGGCTAAATAATTTGCCCAAGCATTCACCACTGATTCTTGGTGAAGCCACATTTTGAACTTGAGATTTTCTGACTTCAAACTCAATGCTTTTCTGTTTTGTCATATTTCTATCCTTCCCTGACTCTCCGTTTTACCACTACTCATCAGTTAAATTTTTTTTAAAGTGCAGAGAATACACCAACCTTGGTTTCCATGGTAATTCCCATATGGAAAAACCTTCAAAATCTTTTCACATTATCACTTCCACTATTGTTGAGATATAGAGGAACTATCATTAATGCACCCAGGAGACTCAGTAAATATTTGTATATTGATTTTTATTTAATTTAGAATCATATGATTTGAGAATTAGAAGAGATCTTTCTCATTTTATAGTTGGGAAACTGAAGCCCAGACACGTGGTCATTTCTTTGAATCACTAGTAAAGTACATCACACTAACACTGGGTTTGAGAAGCTCCAATTTCTTTGAATACATTTTGACCTTGACCTTACCCCAGAGTTATTCATGTTTCTCTCCTTCCCTTTCAGTTTAAAGTTAGATCTGTCTTGCGCCCTGGTCAGTTTGGGGGACAACCCTGTACAGAGCCTCTGATGACCTTCCAACCATGCATCCCATCTAAGCTCTGCAAAATTGAAGAAGTTGATTGCAAGGATAAATTCCGCTGTGACAGTGGTAATGTAGTATGTTCAATCTCCACTTAAAATAACTTGACTAATCAGTTATTCCAATTGACTAACACTAAAAGCATGGTAGAGCAGTCCCACCACAGTTTAAAGCAAAAGGTGGAGAAAAGAGTTATGTTACCAATTATGAAGCTATTCATGTGTGAAATTACAGCTTTCAAGTTATAATCATCTTGACTGCTCACCTGATCCATTTGCTCATCAAATACTGGTGCCCAGCTCTCTACATTGTTATAAAGCAGGAGGAAGAGAGAAGGGGGTAGGAAAAGGAGGCGTTGGTAGCTATTTTAAAAAGTAGACTATTTTTAAGCACAAATCTCTATAATAAAATAAGAAAATGAAAAAAGACAGAATAAAAAGATGTTGAATACATTTATTAATATAAGAATATATTAAGTCATGGGGGTAACTAGAATTAATATCACAAATTTTCTTGGGTGGTCCATTAACTGACTCCAAAAAAAGAATTCAAAGATTACTTAAATGGTGGCAATATCATCTTCAAGTCCAATGTGCATTCAGATGTCTAAATACTGGTATGTAAATTGCATTAGATTATAATCAAATCTTGACCATACTACTTAATCATACATATTCTCTTCTAATTGATAGTTCTTCAGTGCTCACCATTCTGAACAATCTTAATCAGAGGTTAACAAACTTTTTCAGTAAAGTTCCAGATAGTAAACATTTTAGACATTACAGGCCATGCAGCCTCTGTTGCAACTACTCAACTCTACCACTGTGGCACTAAAGCAGCCACAGAAGATATATAAACAATAGGCAAGATTGCGTTCCAGTAAAATTGGTGGCAGATCAAATGGCTGCAGATGGTAGTTTACAGACCTTGCATCTAAACAGTCATTTTGAAGTTATAATGGAGTTATCCTTCATTTCTATGTGTTCTGAAATACACTGAAAAGTAAAGTATTTTAACAGATAGAATATTTCAAATTCCATAGAAAATTGTTCTAGGATGCTGGATCTAAATTTTTCTCCTCTTATTCCTTGCTCTTTGCCTTCAGTTTTATCAATCTTTACCAAATGTCAGACAGGAATACTGGTGTCAGGATTTTCCCTCTGTGTCCCCTGAGCCTAAGATATGGGGTAGAATATGGGTTGAGAGATATATATTATTTGTATATGAGTAAGTCATATCCCAATTTGACAAAAGAGAAAATGTGAACAAAATCTTGTTAGCGATGGCTGAGGGATATTCAGACCTTAGAATTACATTCAAAATATTGGAATCAAGGTTTAGAACTGGAGTCCAAATATTTGAAGCTTAAAAAGTTTTATGATAAATAACCATGAAGGGGTCCTTTATTCAACGGATGATAAACCTTGAGATTTATTACCAAAACTGCTTTTATAGGCCAAAAACATTCACAAGTTTGAGAAGGCTTTAGATAAATCCATGGACCACCAATTCATAACAAGCTATTTCAGGAAAATTAATGGTGTAAGCACAGCTGGTCTCCAATTCATCTGTAATATGCCCATAGATGTTGCTAAAACATGAACTACTGAAATACATCTATAATGATTGGTAAACAGGTGCTACTCTGTGCTCCCTGCCATACTGTCCAGACCCTTTGTCAGGAATACATAGATTTTTCCATGAGTCAGTTACTGACAGGATAATCTCTGACATAGCTGTATTCCATTCTGATCAAGTGGTGCCAAGGCATATTGTTTTTTAAATATTTTGTTGAAGATAATATACTACTAAACTCTCCTGAAAAATCCCCCAATGCCTCTTTTGAAGTGTATAGGAGGTTGGATGGACCATTATTTCTCTGACTTAGCATGATGCATGGCCCTCAATCAACACAGAACTGTCTATCCTAAACAGATTAATCCTCTTTACTTTTCCTCCCTGATGTACTGTTTCAAAAACAGATCACTTTTTAGTTTGTATCTGAGGATTGACAGAAATTCAATTTCATCTACATTTTCAGATATATAAGTGCCTTGTATAGTAATGGCACTTATAACTATAATTCTTTATATTAATTCTCTAAATTGAATGAATGATCTTGAATATCAGGGAAACACAGAATTATATTTGTTATACTCTACCTTCTAAGTGAAATTTGTTAATAAAGTGAATTGAAATGAAGTGCTTTCGGATAACCCTCTATCAATCAAAAATTTTAATTTGGAAGAATATCCAATTTACCTCAGTATTTCAGTTAGTCAAATTAGTAATGTAGAACTGTAGTGAGAAGATTATCACAACTTAAAATAGTCAACTAGGTGATATTGAGTAAAACATTTAATCATTGTCATGTGAGATTCAACATAATGGCACAGATGCCAGCATCCTTGATTACAGGCAAGAGGGTGAAGGGAAGGAATGGAGATTTCTGTCATTGGATATAAGGCATTTCAATTTCCATAATGTATAGTGACACACTAATTCCAGTAATCTTTACAATATACAACAAGCAAAAAGTGGAATGAATTATCTGAGTATGTGGAGTTTGTATCATTTTCTATGTTTACACACTTTATCTGCAACCTACTACTTTAGTACCTAGGCACTTAATTTTTTTCCCCAAAATTAAATATAGTGAATTATATAACATAAAATAATTATATATAGTGAATAACTATGCTAAAATATATAGTAACTAGGTATAGCATAGTTATCATTTATAGTAAAAATAATTGTTTATAGTAAAATGCACAGGTCATAAGTGTACATTTTGATTTTGACAAACGTATATACCCATGTAAACAAACTCTAAAAGAAGATAAAGCTTCTATACATATATTGAGAAAATTCCCTCCTTCCCTTTTCCAGTCAAAGCCATCCAGCAATAAACAAACACCCCTTCTTGTTCTTGAACTTCATGTAAAAAAATAATAATAATAACACAGCATGATTCTTACACATCTGGCTTCTTTTGCTCAACATAATACTTTCGAGATTCTTCCATGTTGTGAGTATAAGTACGTGTGTGTGTATAAGTAGTTTCTTGGATAAAAATAGTGACCTTGATTCTGCCATTCTGGATTAAATCAAAATTCTGACCTTCTGTTATTTTCTTCTTATAGAACATGATCTCTCCAGAAAGCTGTAATAGGAATATGATGCTAG
>PVIY010024187.1:21627-38471 GCA_004026745.1 Myrmecophaga tridactyla | reverse complement strand
AATGAGGAGCCATAGAAGCCTGGTTTGAAGTCTCCAAATAAAAGGACATACCCTCAGGCAGGCAAAGGTGGCTCAGTGGCAGAGTTCTTGCTTGCCATGCCAGAAATGCATGTTCGATTCTCATCTTTTATCATGTCCCCTGAGTCTGAGTCTCCAGGCTGTGTCTGTGGATTGTCCCTGAGAAGGGAGTCTTCTCAAGATAAATGCAGCATTGCCGTCAAAAACTCCTCCCATATTTCAGGCCTAGTTTCCTATTGCTGAACAATAGATTACCACTAACTTAATGACTTAAAAAGCAGACATTTATGATCTCACAATTTCTGTAGGTTAGATGTCTAAGCATGCCAGTGCTGGTGCTAGGTTCAGATTCTCATGGGCCTGAGATGGTGACACTGGCAGGACTGTCCTCTCTCCAGAGCCTGGGATTCTTTTATAGTTTGCTGCTGTTAAATGTCTGAAGTCTCTGTGATCTTTTGAGCTGTCAGTTAGAGGTCACTCTTAGCTCCTAGTGTCCATACTCAGATGTAGCCCTGTAACCATCTAACAACATGGCGGCTCTCTTCTTTAAATCAAGCAAGAGACTCTTTCTCCAGTCAGTTGTAACTCAATCTTTCATAATGTAATGTAATCATAGAAGTGACTATCACATCTCCTTTGTCACATAAAATAGCCAAGGGAGTAGCTATCCCATCCTATTCACAGGTACCCTACACTCAAGAGCAGGAAATGATACAGGGCATGTGCACGAGTGAGTGGGGATTTTAGGGGTCATCCTAGAATGCTGCCTACCGCAGCCATGTGCTAGCTCCGTCTCCCTCCTGCACTGTCCTTCCTCACCCACCCCTTAAATCTCCATGCCAGTCCCTGTCCCAGGGCAGAAGTGGGAACGTCCTCTTCCAGACCTGACTCTGAATCTCCTGCTGCCCATTCTCCCTGGATGATCTCATTCTCATGTTGTTTTTAACTATCACCTGTTAGTTGGTGACCTGTACATCTGTACTTTGAACCCAGGCCTCTCTCATAAGCCACATATCTCTCCATCCATTGCCCGATGGACTCATCCATCTGGGGTCCCACCAGAACCATACTTTTAACATATGTTAAAGGGGACTTGCTATAGAACTTCCTCTACCCAGCTTCTCATCTTATATGCCATCATTCAGTTGGTGACACCAACTAACTAGAAATTTGGATGCTATATTCTATCGTTCCCATTTCCTCAGACATTATATTCAACTAATTACCAAGATTTGTCAATTTTACATCATAAATATTCCTAAAAAAACATTCTTTCCTCTTCAGTGGTCTTAAATCAAGTCCTCCTCCCCCATGCCTGTATTTTTGCAGCAATCAGTCTTTCAGCCTCTATTCATTATAGCAAAAGGATATTCCAATGTATATATAAGACTATGTAACACTGTTAATTAAAATCTTCAATGCTGCCACAAACCAAAACTATGAAGTGCAATTTTATTTACAAGACAAAGACCTGGTAGCTGTCTATATTGCCATCCCTGCTTTCTGTTCTCCATACCTTTCACACTGTGTCCATTGTTTACATCTTACTCGGTCCTTTTCCTCTCACTAAAATGTGATCCTTCTCTGTCTCCTCCTCCTCCTTCTTCACTTTCTTCTTTTGCAATGTTCTTGTGAGAATTCATTGGAAAAAAAGATAAAATGCTAACTGGAACTAATTCTCATCTTTGAGACTAACACATTCGTTTCAGGGTGATGTCTCAGAACCCCCAGTTCTGCTCTGCTCCGACAGTGCTGAATCTCAGGCGTCATTTCCACACTCTTACAGCACACTGGGCACACAACTATCCTTGTGTGCCAGGTTCTGTTTCTGTGTTTGTCTCCCCAGTACAAACTAGAATCCTTAGCAAAAGGAATTTTGTCTTTAGGTCCAGTATTTAGCACAATGCTCATATGTGATAAATTCACAACAAACCTATTATGGACTGAAGAATCCCAGCCTAATTTATGGAAGGTTCTTCTGTTCTCTCTTTTAAGAAAATTGGTTATACTCAAAAGCTGAAGGAATTCAACCAGAATTTGGATCCCTCAAATTAATTGTAACACCCAGTTGAGCTTAGTTGAATCCAGCATTGTGGTAGAAAAACAACACTATCAACTATGGAGGTTACAGAAGCAGACAAGAGGGCATTGGCAGTGAAGTAAAATGATGGCTGAGATTTAGTGAGTGCTTAGTACATACTAGGCACTCTTTCCGTGTACTGACTCATATACTCCTCACTGCAACCCAAGGACATGTGCCTATGTTGATATACCCATCTCATAGATACAGAACTGGGACACAGTGAGATGAAACCACTTGCCCAGTGCTGCCTAGCTAACAATTGGTAGAGCTGAGATATAAGTCTACACAGTGGGATTCCAGAACTTGTGCTCTGAATCTTCACACTTTAGTGCTTCTCAGAAGAAAGATGTTGACCAAATCCAACCAATTCCCAAGGTATGCATTCAAAAGTTTGTCTTGTCTCCACTCTTAAGACAAGGAAATAGCTAAATAATTTCTAGTTGATAAGAAACTTTAAAAAGTTCTCCAATTAGGAATGAAATTCAGATTATAGGATCTTGGATGTAAGTAGAGCATAGTTATGGATCTGTCTATGAGGAAGGGTGGGGTTGTGTGGTACTAGGGAAGGAGCAATGGACCAGAGTCCAGAGACCCAAAGTTTGGATAAGCATGTGATGCTTGGCTTCTTCTTAGTACGGGGTCAACCACAGTAATTTGACTTTGGCTTTTTCTTTTACTTTTGGAAGGCAATCATTTCAGATTCCCCTGAATTGCACACTATCAATAACCTCATGGCTATTTAGAATAACAGATTATCATATTTACTTAGTAAAGTGTTGGAAATATGAATAACAAGTCATTCAGATTTATATACCTCAGAATATTTGGAAACATTAGAAAAAATTCTTTATGTGCTTTAAATGGTAAAATTTGCTGAAATAAAATGTATATACATTACTTCAAGGGCAAATATTGTATTAATTTATGAAAACTGAACAGTAATAGTTTTACATATGGATCTTTTATTAGAAACTCTCAGATAGACAAATAAATAGGGAAATGTTTTGAGAGTTAAAACTAAAGAACAAACAAACAAAAAAGTGAATTAGCTATAACCTCCAGAATAAGTTCCTGAATATACTTCTTGAGTCAATATATGACAATACAATTTTTAAGCCACAGTACATATCTATTACATTTCTTTTCTCGTAGAATTTCTTGCCATCAGCATTTTAACATCAAATATATTATTTCTAACTGATTCTAAGTTTTACTTATTTAATTCTATTGGGCGTGGATCTTTCAAGAAAAGATCTTTGGGATTTTTTCACAATTTTCAAAAATGAATTAAAGACATAATGCCCATTATGTCACTTGCAAATTTATCAGAAAAGAAACATGCCAAACTCATGTACCACACCATCCATGAGAAATCATCCTTCATTCGGTTGAAATAAAGAATACATAACAGACATCCAGTATGACAACTATTGAAATATTAGGGAAATGTGTGCCACCTTCAAAATATCTTACTCTTCCCCTATCCTTAACTGAAAATGAATCTCTATTTAGTTTTATACTGTGATTGGAGCAGTGATTTTAAGAGCAATGGAAAAGCTGACAGTGTGAGAAATTTTTGTTCCTATACTATAATTTCAACTTAAAATTCAATGACTCTTCTAACAGTGAAGTTGTAATAATACTTAAATATTTCTGGATTTTTTTTCAGATGTATTCTTATATCTCATAGTAGCATTCTATGAGGATAATGTAAGCCTTTGACTAAATGTCAATTTTTGATGCCCAGCTATTCAGCATTCCACACTTGGGTACAAAGCTCATTCAAGAGAACCTATATTCTGACCTGCTTTGTGCTTAAAATAAGTGATGCCATATGGAAACACAAAGATAATAAATGGGAGTCCTGGAAAAGTTTTAAAGGACAATATAACTATTTAATATTTGGATCAATTTCTATTAGTTTTTAAAAATACATGTCTAGCTTCCCAATTTGACTTCATTTAACAGAGGTTATTGAGAACCTATTATGTGCTGATAATTGTGCCAGGACCTGGAGGGCAAACCCTGAATAAGATATGGTCCCGTCCCCTAAGGAGCTTACAGTCTAGGGAACTCCTTAAGTGAAGACAAGATATTATTCAGTTTTGTCATCCTGGTGCTTCCTGGAATGTCTTCTATATCATAAAAATAGGAATATGATAAATCTTCCTAGAAGCCAATATGGTAGGACCAGTGTGAGTGGGAATATAATGTGGCTGCATGAGAGATTTGGGTAAAGCAATCCAACATATTCCACCATAGAAATCAGGGTATAAAGGCTTCAATTATCATCAGCATATCCACTTTAGATATTTGAATATTTAAATAAATATTTTAAAATATTTACAGATATTTGCCAGTTCTGAACAGGTATTTGTCATGCTTTTACAATCTTTTGGAAGAATAAAGAAGTCTATTGAGATGATTTAACAGCTAATGGCTTTATTCTGGGAAATTTCTCCTCAGTCCAAAAGAATTAACCGTGGAAACTGTACTAGGGAGAAGATATTTTTATTAATTTTTAGGAAAATATATGCATATTTGAACATATTGGGCCATTCCTATAAATGCTGATACTTCTTTTCCCCAAAACTTCTGAAGCTCTAGATGTTTTTATTTATTTAATGATTGATCACCATCTCATATCTCTGTCTCAAATGCCATTCAAATGTGTACTAGTTAGACAATGCATGAAATCAAATTTACATCAGCTTCATCGTTTGAAAAGTGCTTCCATGCACATTTTCTTCCTTACAATAACCACATGAGCTTGGCATTTCTGACATTTTTTTAGTGAACAGGGTAATGAGAGTCAGAGAATTTTCTATCTGCTCAAGTTATTCAACTAGTAAAAATTAGAACTTGTACTAAATGCTTGGTTTTTCAGTTTGAAAATGTATAACTTTTCTGATTATCATCCATGCCAATTCTCATCTCATTTGTGGAAAATCTTTAATCCTTTGACATCATATGTTGGATCCAAACCTCTGCCCAATAGTACTAAGCCAACCTCCGGTAAGACAAAAATGGCCTTCCTTGCTGGTGGCCGACGTCTGCACTGACGCTGCCTGCCCCTCCATTCCACTCCCTGAATCCAGGATCCTCATTTTCCCGTGCGCCCAACTCTGGCCCCAGATACCCAGAGTGCTTCTAGGGGCGCTGCTTATCTATCTCCGGTTCAGGTCCCTAAGCTGCAGGTACAGGATGCTCGCATCTCCCGTTCCAGCCCAGAAGAGAACACAGCAGCCCCGTGTGCACCTCAGGGGGAGGTCCGACGGGACTGAGGAATGTGGAATTGATAACAACACCCCATAAAAGCACGGAAGAAAGAAGCTCATTCTAGATTTCGTAGTTTCTGAAGTGACTTCATATTCATTTCACTTATTAGCGCTCATTCAAATCTCAGTTAGGATTTAATAAAGAAAGACTTTTCCTTGTGCTTGTACCATTTTCAAGTAGCAACACAGAAGATAAACAAAAGCACTGCCTCTTCAACAAATGAAGTGACCATGATAAGAAAGGCATTTTGTTAAAGTACAAAGTCTATGAGGGTACAATATTTTGTTTGTTTGTTTGTTGCTGTATCCCAAGAGCCCAAAACACTGCCCGGCACATAGTGATGGCTCAATGCACGTTTATGGAAAAAGGCAATTAAGCTAATCCAACACTCTGGGCATAACCATTAGCGAAAATTCCACAATAATCACACCATGATAAATTGACAAAGTTAATATAACAACAGAGTGTTTCACGAAGGCTTCAATGTACACTATTTTTGTTTTATTAATCCTCAAAAACACTCTGATTTAAAGGAACTGAATGTTATTATCCCAATTTCATAACTGATGTCACTGGGATGCAGATTTCACATTGTTGAAAAGTAAAGAAAAATATCAAGGTAAATGTGGGAACAAAATGCTTAAGTAAATACGCAGCATAAAAATGCATATGCACATGCATACATGGATGCATTGGCATTTTATATTACACCAGTGAATTTTATTTTGTCCCATCTTATTGCCAAAAAAAAAAAATGTGATAGACCACGTCCTGTGTTTAGGACGAATATGAATTCTACCTGTTCACCTGAAAAGCACAGTCCCATAACCTGCCAGAGCATGCCAAGTCTTCTGTCCCATGAGAAAACTTGCTTTCTTGCACCCGGCTCCGCTTCATAGGCTGGCATCCGTTCCCTCAGGGAAGGGACCCCCTTGAGGTTGGCTGCATCCTTGGTGCCCTCATTTCCAGTAAGGGGCTTTGCAGGTGCAGGGCAGAGGCCCTGAGTGGGCTGGCAGGGCAGGTGTGGAATCATGAAAGCCATCTAGGGTTCATCCTTCCTTCTGGGCCTTTTAGTCAGTTCCATTCATTCAGAGTCCAACCTTTAACACCTAAACCTAAGCAGAAAACGGTCATGACAAAAAAATTTCAATTACAGAAAAACTGCAGCTGTAAGGGCCTCTGTGAGCATTCAGATCTACTCCCACTGGGGGCGCTGGCATAGGCAAGTGGAGGGGAGATGAAAAAGAGTATCATTACATGCCATCCATTGCAGGCATTCAACGGCAGAGAGGGCAGCAGAAAAAATCTTACCGATGTGAAAAAGTTTACCAAAAGAGAGGTGCACAAAAGTAGGTGGCATGTATGCAGTCTAGAACCAGGCAACCGAAGCGTACAGTTATGTGGCAGATTGAGATATTTTCTCTTCCTTTTCCTTGCTTCATAATTCTATAGGTCTAAGCACTTGTGTCCCTCGGAGCTTATGGTGCTCATTAATGGCCATAGACTTTCAGTCACAGAATTAAACTGTGTCACCTCTAACTCCTCATATTGCTAAGCGACAAGTAAATCCGATCATGTAACAGGTTAAAGGCAACCACAAGGACTCTTTTGGTTGTCTTCAAACATGCTTTAAGATTTCTCCTCCTCTTTCAAAATTGTTACTACGAAAAAAAAAATAAGCTAAAAATAAAATCTGATTCAATAGGAAATTTTGTTGCAAATTACACTGGGGGGGGAATAGCAAAGTAAAAGCAAGATGTTGAAGGATCCAAATTAAAGTAAGAATTAGAAGTAACTGAATACATCACAATTCTACTGTTAACGGGTTCCACTAAAACTAACAGCAAGGGTTGTGAATAATTAGCCTTTGTGACTTGCCACAGTTCTGCAAGTAGAATTTATAGTTAGAGCATACAGATATAAAAAAATAATGTTTATTTGACCTACCTGTATGCCCTGAAATATGTATTTAGCACAGCTGTTCTTTTGTGTTTAAACTCATCACAAAACGCAGCTTTAATGTAACCCACCATTGATCTGCAGTAAGTGGAAACAAAATCTCTCCTTAATTAGTATCATCCAATCACTTTTTAACATTTCTACAGAACACACACTGTGAACTGTTTAATGGACTATTATTTAGAAAAGTGGCAAGGAGCACACATGCGCGCGCACGCACACACAAAGACAGACTGAAAATAAAAACTAGCGGTGTCAATGAAAAATATGTTGTGAAATAATGGGAAAAAAAGATGTTTCGTTAAGATGAGCTTCCCTGGCATTTTACTGTAGAGACGAACAGTGCCCCAATTACTGCCAACAATGGAGAGGAGATAGAGAGAGAGATTCATTACCTTCAGCTCCCTTAACTGTCTACCAGTGAATTCGCTTATCTGCTCCTTTTTCTACAGAACCTGCACGGAGCAGGGAGGAACAAACAAAGAACTGAGTAGAGTAAATGTGTCACAAATTACCACAAACACACTGTGACTCAATGCACTTTTCATTTCTCTCCTCATTAGCTGTGTCTCTTCAAAATGAGCAACTGGGTCCAGGCATAATCAAGTCCCACGGATAACAATTGACTATGTGCTGGGGCAGTCATCACTTCCTAGCCATTGGGAAATAAATTCCGAAATAAAATGAGTTAAAATAAAATTCAGTCTGCTCTCTTTTCTGGGCTCAGATAATCTGTTGACCATCCAGGCTGTAGAAATGATCCATCCTTCCATGAAAAAGGCCTCTGCCACCACAGTAAGTCCTGTTTTGATTATTATCAAGATTGAGTGTAATTACTAAGTGAAAATACCATCAAAGTGTCTTGGGCGCTGGTATTTTTTTCCAGACATCTTTATCCATAGTGCTACTTGACCAATAATAAAATAAAAGTAGTGCTAGAGGAAGCCGGGGGGCAGGGATGGGGATGGAAAGAAAAATAATGATAATCCCTCAGATTGGCGTGGACTGACCTATCGTTTTTGAGAGCACATTTGTAATTTGAAAGCAGCAGGAAGATTCTTTTTTGTTGTTTTTGCTGTGTCTTATTTTTAAAAGAGAAGGATCAGTTTCAAGGATTTTTGAATTTTGGTGTGTAATCCTCTTGTGGGTCTGGTTTTATGAAAGCAGCAATTTTTCAGGAAAGCTGCTGAAAGACTTCCTGTTTAAGTGGTTTTTACGCTAACCAGGATACTTTCTTTAGTTTTACACCAGAACAGTGTGCTCGGAATACATCCAGTCACTCAAGGTAATCAGGAACTTGCCTCTTAGAAAGAGCAATGCCTGTACGCAAGCTTTTTCCTTTACAGGTAGTGAAACTGTAGGCTAGCCACGAAATATGCTTCAGATTAAGACTAAACTGAACTAGATTTACTTGGCAGTGTACAATGAATAACTCTGATTCTTTTTTTCTTCCATTCTATTTCCAGTTTACCTGCATTTGCCTTATGCTGGAGTGACTGATCGGAATAGGTGATTCAGCCACACCCCCATGGCCCCTCGAGGGCAGGGGCAGGCTGGCAGCCCACTCCTTCACCAGCCAGACTGCGAGGGCAGCCTTGCTGCTCCAGTTGCTTCCCTGCTCTTTTGTCCTTGGATCTGTTCATCTCATCTTGACCTAATACCACTTGGCTTTCCGCTGCCTTCTGCCTGCCATCCTTATTATTTCTCTGAACTGGACTTTAGATTGAGCACAGATGAGGCACATACCTGATCATTCCAGGAGTGATTAAAAAAAGAAACAGAGCACAATGATGAGTTCATATGTTTAATTGGGTTATTAACCTAGGAAGGAGAGGGACAATTTTACAGGTGAAACCAAGTTCCTTTTATAATGTCAGTAACTGAAAAACTGAAACCCATGCACTCTAGAACATTTGTGAGGCCTCTCTCTCTAAAAGAGGCCAGCATCTCGCCATTTGCTCTAGTTTTTGTTTCTCATGTTTGTTGAAAGGCTGTTACACAGCACGTGAACTGAAGAATCCAAGAACAAAATGAGAACAACTCCGATTTCAATATCAGGGTACTTCTCAAACATTGGGATCTTTCGGGATCTCCAAGAGCTTAGGAAGCATGCAGAAGCCAGGGGACTTCAGGGAGCTTCAGGGGACTCTGGAATCCTCCAAAGTATGAGAACCTGGTAGCACCAACTCCAAGCATCCACATGTGATGGAAACAACAATTATTTCATCTGGGACTCATATTAGATTCCTCGAAGCATTTCTATAGTTGGGAATAAAACATACACATTACTAAATGAAATTCTGTTCACTCTGAATAATGCTATTGTTTCTGGAATTATATCTCAATTGGATGTGATCTATGATGTAATGTGTTGAGTATCTTAGCATTTGCACACATATCTTGGCAATAAAACTTTCTTTTCGCTAGTCTAGGGTTAGGCTGACTTATTGATTCTCAGTTTCACCAAATTCTATTTATTATGGCCTGATGGGGCTTTGATAGGGATTTTATAGGATTATTCCAATTCCCACTTTGGAGAACACAAAGTTTGAATCAGTATTCAGTAAATGAAAAGATATATTAAATTAGAAATCTGTATTTAAATAAATACATTCGCACAAATTTGAGCCTGTTTCCTTTTGCAAAAATTCTCAGGGGCTTACCTTTCTCATGTGCTGAGTAAATTCAAGAGGAGAGCGATGGCCTCACATTTCTTTCATCATAAAAACTTTTTTCAAGAAGCATCTTATTGAATGAGACTCCACTGAGGACTGCTTCGGATACACTAACCTAAGTATCAGCCATTTTAATAATACGTTGTGAGAAATCATTTTATTCTATTTAAGAAGGAGACCTGTAATCTCAGTCTTTAAACAAGGAAGTCTCAGCATTGGGAAGAGACTGAAGGACAACCATTACAAGTGATGTTATGCATGTAACAGGATGAATTTTTATTTAAATTGCATTATATTAATCATCTCAAAACTTAAGAACCACTTCTCATGGTGACAAGTGCTGATATGACACATATGTGCTCTTTACAAAGCTACTGTTAGGCTATTCTCTTGGAAAAAAATTAAAAGAAGAAAAGTTAGATGTGGAAAGAGATTTCCTGATCTATCACTAAAAATGGGGTTCTGAAATGTAATACTTTCCCTAGTCAAGCATCTGCTGCAGCTTGTTGGCTCTGGTGTAATGTCTACCTGTTATAAAGGGGATGAGTTTTGTTCCTCTTTCATCTCAGCATATGTCCTATCATATGGCATCGAGAGATATAAGCACAATAGCAAGTGTAGCAAAAGCAAACTCAGAGCAGCGGGATTTGAAGAGCTAGCAGAGGGGTAAATTTTGGACAAGACACTCAGTGTGGATTAAGAAACCTAAGATTGAAGCACAACTGCATTTACTTACAATGTTCTTCAAAAATACCCCTTCCTTACTTTTTTTGTATGCTGTATGGTGGGGTCACATTTCATTATTTTTCCATGTGAGTATCCCATTATTGTAGCACCATTTGTTGAATTTTTATTGTTTTTGTTTGTTCGTTTGCTTGTTTATTTGTGTTTTGGGAAATGCATGGACTAGGGATTGAATTTGGGTCTCTGCATAGCTGGCGAGAATTCTGCCACAGAACTACCCTTGTACCCACTTCCTTACATTTTTAATTGTCAAGTACCCTTAAATGCCTGCTAGAATAAAATCCCCATTGTTGGGATTGTGTCATAAGATAATTAGCCTTTTCTACTAACTAATGGAAACATGCAAAACTTTTAAAACATACCCATTTTACAGAAAACAAAACGGTGAGTAAAAGGAGAAAGTGAGAATATGTGTCACACCACTTCCATGCAGCAAATTTGAAGTCATCGTGCTCTCTCACTCTAGTCCTTTCCACACTCCCACTAGCATTTGTTTGTTGCCTTTTATTTTCTCATGTCTGTTCTGTACATAGAAGATGGCACATATGGGTCAAAAATATGATTCATTTGGAGAAAGGCCCATGGAATCAAGAGGGATAATCCAATACAGGGGCCAATAAAATTATCTGTGGCAACCTTCCAAAATTCAACTAAAAAGTTGGGGTGTTTTAATTTATAGCACATAAAGGTACTTTGAAGCACATTAATTAAGACCAGGACTGTCAAAAAGCCCTATGCTTTATCATATGAATTTCCTAGTAGTTCTACTTGGTATTTGGTGCTAGGTGTGAAAAAACATTGCTTACATCCAATCTTTATTGCATTTTTTTATTCAAGTAAATTGGACTTTTGAAAACTCTGAAATTTAGTGCACACTGTTGTAAACCCAATGATTTAAGCCATGGTTATTTGCATTATGCTTCCACTTAAAATTTCAAATTAATATCAGAAAATATTAATTAATTTTGTCTTTCCTGCAGGCAGTCTTGCACTCTTGGACCTAAAATACCACAAATATGGCTGGCCTCAAGCAGTAGTAATCAAAATGTTTAATTCACTTGAGTAATCCAATGTCTTTCTCCTTGCTTCTCTCTCCAATAGGTACTTCAGCATCTCTTGGTTTTAGATTTCCTATAAATGAAGGAATGATCTTAGACTGAAGAGAAATTATAAGACACAGGTGAAGTAGACAGTAGAAGTTTTCACATGGAGAGAGAGCTGAGCCCCCATCTAGAGAAATATTTATCTGTGTTGTAGAAGGAGGCATTTTGAATGACCATTTTTGCTGATCAGAGAAGTCTTCATTGGACACACTTGGCATCTGAGCTCTCCAATGAACTGAGATTTTTCCAGAGCTATAGAATAGTCTGAGGTTTTTCCTACCCAATCCTCCTTCCTTTTGAAGGAGTCATCAGAACTGCATTGCAGTTTGCAAGCTTTCCCTGCCCATTCCCTTTCCTCACCCCTTCACTCTTCACCTTCCACAGGATATACCCCACCACCACCACCCAATAACTCTCTTACACTTCTAACTCTGTAAAGGTGTCGGTTTCCCAGGGGACTCAGATACTCATGTGGTGAATTCACAGATTCCTTAGACCAAAAGAACTATCAATCAGTAGTTAGGTCCAAACAACTAAATAAGTCTTCATGTTCTAACAGTGTTTGAGCTCTGAAAAATATAATGCATGTCAATTTCAAAAGTAATCATTTTTATCCCACACTTACATAACCACAACAACTTACTAATGCTAATGAGGTGTGTGCACCTGTTGGACAGCGACCACTTCTGAAACCTTGGAAAATATTTAACACCGACTCCCATTATTTCCATCTCACATTGACTTTCATGATCAATTGCTTTTTATAATGGCAGCCACTGAAAAACCAAATTTACAAAGATATAAAATCATTAAAAGAAACTTATTGAAGCTGTCACCAAGTTAGTACTTCTCTCAGATTTGACAGTTGTTGAAAAGGGCTGAGTTTCCTTGAAACTGAGGTGGGCCTGAGACTTCATGGTGGATCCCAAGGCAGCTCCCAGTTCACATGGGGTGTTTACTCTATCTGTTTTTCTGGAAGTGCTTATTCATGATAAAGTTTTATTTCTATGTCAGTTATTTAAAATGTGAGCTACTCGTGTTTCCTTGGAATGGTCTTTACATGGATTCTTTGAGGGCCTGAGCAATTTTTTTAAATATATTTTCATTGACCAAACAAACAACATGCAAACATGAACATTCGTAACATGTGAACCTTCTATACTGGTGCATAATCAATGGCTAACAATATCATCACATAGTTGTATATTCATCACCATGATCATTTCTTAGAACATTTGCATCACTTCAGAAAAATAAATAAAAAGAAAAAAGAAAAAACTCATACATACCATACCCCTCACCCCCCTCTCGTTGACCACTGGTATTTCCATCTACCCAATATATTTTAACCTTTGTTTCCCCTATTTTTTTCTATACCCCTTACCACTCTCTTTCGTTGATCACTAATATTTCAATCTACTCAATTTATTTTAACATTTATTCCCCCTATTGTTTATTTATTCTTAATCCATATTTTTACTCATCTGTCCATACCATAGATAAAAGGAGCATCAGACACAAGGTTTTCACAATCACACAGTCACATTGTGAGAGTGATGTCATTATACAATCATCTTCAAGAAATATGGCTACTGAAACACAGCTCTACAGTTTCAGGCACTTCCCTCTAGCCTCTCTAATACACCTTAAACTAAAAAGGGAATATCTACATAATGTGTAAGAACAACTTCCAGGATGACCTCTCGACTCTGTTTGAAATCTTTCAGCCACTGACACTTTATTTTGTCTCATTTCTCTGTCCCCCTTTCGGTCAAGAAGGTTTTCTCAATTCCTTGATGCTGAGTCCCAGCTCATTCTAGGGTTTCTGTCCCACATAGCCAGGGGGGTTTACATCCCTGAGAGTCATGTTCCACGTAGAGTGGGGGATGGCAGTGAGTTTGCTTGCCATGTTGGCTGAGAGATAGAGGCCTTAAGTAAATTTGCTTTTGTTTCAGCTAGTTGCCTGTGGATGCTTCCAGCCTGGTTTTAATTTAAATATTGGACCACATACATATTGTGAATTCAGAATAAAAACCCTAGTGATTCCTGGTGCCTATCCATGCAAAAAAACAACCAAACAAACCAACCAAAAACCCTGGTGAGGGCCCACTTATAGTTACAGATTCTCAGGAAAAAAGATTTCCTTGCAGTCAACAAGAGGTCTGAAAGTACAAGTTTCTTTGTTGTTTGACTTTCTTCACCTTGTTCTTTTATCTTTGCTCTTTCCTGAGGATAAACCCTTTTGTGTGTTCAGCATCATATCAGAATATCCTATTAGATTTCTAGCTGCTTTAGCAGGTCCTAGGATTATTGTCTGCCCACCAACTCAATTCCCCAGACCTCATGTAACTCTCAGTGTGTGTCATGGTCAGGTTCATTTGTCAATTTGGCCAATGGTCATTCCGGTCATCTGGTCCGGTAAGTGCTGGCATGTTTGTTGCTATGAGGTCATTTCATGGATTTAAATCATGATTATATCAGCTGTATCCACAGCTGATTATATTTGTAATCAGCTAAAGGGAGTGTCTTCTGCAATGAGTGATGCTTAATCTAATCAGTGGAAGGCTTTCAAGGAGGATTCAGAAGAGATAGTCATTCTTCCTGCTTCAGTCGGTGAGCCTGTCCTGTGGAGTTCATTCAGACCCTTTGTTGGAGTCGAAGCTCCACAGCCTGCCCCATGGGTTTGGACTCTTCCATCTCCACGATTGTCCAGCCAGACTCTCCTGAGAGTTTATTGTAGACTTCATCAGAGTTACCAGCTTGTGGCCTGCCTTTCAGACCTTAGACTCTACATTCCCACGGTTATGTGGGACTCTTTTATATATTTTATATCTACAGATATCTCTTGCTGATTCCGTTTCTCTAGAGAACCCTAACTAATACAGTGTGTAAGCTCAAAATTTCAGGGTCTACTAGAAACCCTCAATGAAAACTAGATTGCTTGCCGACTATGGTTCCTGCTTTGTTTAATTTTTAGGGCATGGAAATTCTTTAATAGCAGGCCAACTCACCAATGCATTTAAAAATTTGTTTTCATTTCATTTTATTTTTATGTTTTTTATTCAACACGTTGATTGTTTCACTAGCGAGGGCCATTCATTGTATCTAATTCACCATAATTCTAGAAACACAAGAGCTTCCATTCACTCTTCAGTTCATTGTGATTTAGCTTCTGCCTCTACCACTCTCCAAACTGATATTGATAAATTCCCCAAGATGTGTTTTATTACTGATGCCAATGAACATTGCCACGTCCTTCTTGATGTCTGCACTGCCCTCAGCAATATAATGCCACAATAATCCCAGACATGCTCTCATTCTCTAGTCAGCACAATAGTTTTCTCCTAGTCTCTTGTCTTTGTACTATCCTTTTCAGTATTCTCTCTGAGGAGCATTTTTCTTCTCGTTCTATCATCCAGGTGGAGGGATAAAGTAGCCTTATCTGCTCTTGAGACTTCAGTTAACATCTACTTGACAATAATTCCCAAATCTACATCTTTAAAAATCCAGATATAACTGCCTTTGTACATGACCTCCTCAACAATACTGGCTCCTTTTTCTGCGTGCTGTTCAGGGAAAATATTTAAGAATGATGAAAGAAATATTAAGTTTAGCCCCATTCCTCACTATGCTCCTGGAAGAGGGTGTTGCAGCTTGACACAGTGATGGTGATGGGGTGGGCATTGCATTTATGTCACAAGGGCCACAATAAGGGTTATACAAGAAACTAACCTTTAGATTCAACATAAAAATGATATTCTATTTCTTATAGGTGACAGAAACTAGAATCTGGAATTGGAGACTGGCCCCCTCTCTTATCCATGCTGGCACACACACCTGCCATCTTGACTTCCCTAGAGGGTCTACTCAACCATTAAACCTAGTTTGATTTCACACAAATGTCCCTTGAATTTGTGAAATGTATGACACTAGCTTATATTGAAGAGGTAAGGTTTTCACAGAGAGTATCGGCTAATCTAGAGACTGGAGAGGAGTAAATTCAGGAGTAGGGACTAAAAGGAATGACAGAAGGAAGTAGGTTTAGGGAAGACAGGAGCACATCCACCTGGGAAACATGGGAGGGTCCACATGAGACTCAGCTGCCCATATAAGGGTTATCTCCGTTGTCTGCAGGCTGAGGTCTCTGGTTTTGTTCATGGTACCAGAATGCCCAAATTTCCATCCTCCCTTTCACTTCATTAGAATTTAGGGTTCAAGTCTTGAGCATGGAGAGAAATAGCTGCCCCTAACGTCCTATTTCCAGGGATTTGAGATAACGTTACCTATCACAGCACTACTAGCTCTACAATGTAATTACCCATTTCCTTATTTCTCTCCCTCACCATGCTCTAATCTGAAAGTGGGGACTGGCCATGGTTCACAGTTATTATTGACTAGCTTCTAGTAGAATTTATTGGAAACCAAGAATAAGTTTTGAACACATTCCTTTTTAAGAAAAAACTGATGAAGATAATACAAAAATATTAGAGAAATGTTTATTTATTTTCCTGATAGATTCACAAAGCCTCAGACAGCTGAATTAACTCAAAACAATATCTTTTTTAGGATTGATGACTTCCTCTATTCCTGATTTTTTGAGGTTATATTTAAAATATATATATATATATATATATATTCATTTTTTCTTATACACTGTGCTGGTTTGAACAGAAGTATGCCCCCTAAGAAAAGCCATGTTTTGATATAAAGCCCATTCCTTAAACGTAGAATAATCTGTATTCAATGCTGTGTGTTTGAAACTGTAATGAGATCATCTCCCTGGATGATGTGATTTAGTTAAGAATGGTTGTTAAACTGGATTAGGGGATGACATGTCTCCACCCATTTGAGTGGGTCTTGATTAGTTTCTGAAGTCCTATAAAAGAGGAAACATTTTGGAGAATGAGAGATTCAGAGAGAGTGACACTACGAAGTAGAGAGTCCACCAGCCAGCGACCTTTGGAGATAAAGAAGGAAGACGCC
>PVIY010024187.1:0-21527 GCA_004026745.1 Myrmecophaga tridactyla | reverse complement strand
CGCCGTATTCGCCATGTGCCCTTCCAGCCGAGAGAGAAGCCCTGACTGTGTTTGCCAAGCGCCTTCTCACTTGAGAGAGAAACCCTGAACTTCATTGGCCTTCTTGAACCAAGGTATCTTTCCCTGGATGCCTTTGATTGGACATTTCTTTAGACTTGTTTTAATTGGGACATTTTCTTGGCCTTAGAACTGTAAACTAGCAACTCATTAAATTCCCCTTGTTAAAAGCCGTTCCATTTCTGCTATATTGCATTCCCGCAGCTAGCAAACTAGAACATACACTTTAATGTTATTTTTCAAATGTGGACTCCAAAAGCCATATATTCATCCACTACACACCAAGCATGAAGTTTTGGATGAGCGATTTTTATATGCAAAGCAACAAAATATGTGAGTATGTTTGTTTTTAATCAGGCTTGTTCCTGGGATAAGGGTGAAGGAGGCAGAGGTCACAAAGGGAAACTAGTATGTTCTTTACATATAAAGGATTCTAAATGAGGTTTTCAAGGGTTTAAACTGCTTATAATGTCTTTTACTGGCATAAAATCACCTTCATGGCTAGATGCACAAACCATGGTTTTTTTTGTTTTTTTTTAAAATCTGACTCTATTTGGCCCTGGAGATGGCCCCATGATCAGTTTTGCTTGTATTAAATACTTTGCTTAATTTTTCCCCATATTGAGGAAGAGAGCAAGAATAACTCTCTCTACTTTGCCACGTCCTTGTTGAGAAATGCCCTAGGCAATGAACCAAAAAGAAGCCTTTTGACAGATTTGTGAGAGGCTTAGCAAGAAAAGCAGCTATCAGATGGGGAGGATCCCAGCCTGCTTTCTCTTCTCTCTTCTACATCCTTCCTCATATGTCTATTTGGTTAATCCACAAAAAGGACACCTCACCTATCAGGTGCTTTTTAAGGATATGACATTACTGAAATGGTGTCAGCAGAGATGTATTTGAAATTATAATAGTATTCAGATCATACAGAGTATGTCAAATACTAGCTTGTCCAAAATGTAAAAAACGGACTTAGAATCTATTTTTTTCTTACAAAAGCTTAGAGCTTTCATGAAGTCATGAATATTTAGTTTCAATGTGGGAAATTCACACCATTACATGGAAAATAGATTCCTCTTAGGAGATCCTAGTTCAAGTTTTCAAAGGGCTTTCAGACTTTGGAGGTGAAAGAGATAGAGTTTTTCTTGCTATTGAATGGTATACCGTCACCTGGTATCTTTTTCTTCCAATCCTACCTAAAAAGAGGCATTTTGACTGCCTAGCAGTGACACCCTATCAGGGCAGTTTTCACAAAAGTGGCCAGGAAGCAGCAGGACAGTATCAGCCAGTGACATCTTCTAGGACTCTCTCTTTTCCCTCCTTAGCTTTTTAATATTTTGTTAATAAATAAATAAAATTCTAAAATTGTTGCATACAATCAAGGATGCCACTATCCTTATCTTTGTGACGTGTTTCATCCAAGAGTGATGGCTAGAAGCAATATGCTGTTGAGCACTGGAAAAGAGCCTGGGTGTTTTGATCAATTTCTTGCCTTCACCCTCATGTGCTAAATAAATGTAAGCACTTTACTTGGCCTCTCTGAGTCTGAGCTCCTACATGTATAACCTCAGGGCAACAGTACTTATTCTACTCACATCACTGGAACATCTCTCTGGAAAAGTATACTGCGTACAAGTATGCACACGCAGAGGTGCAGGTATGTATATAAACAAGTGGGTGTGTATGAGCGATTGTGTGTTTTTGTTGGGAGCAGGAAGTTTAAAGGGATACTGAAACTTTACATCAATATGTAATGATTTAAATTATTATTTTATTGAACTATATGGTAGTTTGTAGAAAATACATGCCCTTTGATATGGAGTATAATTTTTAAAATATAGCCTGAGTTATGAAGCTTTACATACACTAGAAGGTTCATGTTTGAATGTTTCACAGAAACTGGACAATCATAACTTCTTCTCTGACATTACATTTGTTCAATACTTTAGGAGCAATTTGCATTTTCACACATAATGATTTATAGGCTTTTAATAGTAGAACTGACTGTATCATACATCAGTGTCCATTCTCACTCTATCATTTCACGCACAGGAAACTGAGGCATCATGAGATTGCGTGATTTGACCACATAATGGTGTCAGAGCTGGGACTGCGAAATAACAGTTTTGGTGAAAACGTTCTGAGGAAAACCTGTTTTAAGTTTGTTTCTCTACTTGGGAATTATTCATGTTATCCTCATTAGATTTGGTACACAGCTGGTACCAAAAAGGAATTTTTTTAGTCTTTCCTCGACCTTTCATTATTCAGTTTAAACTCTCCTTCTTTCTCAGACTGAGGTTTTATAATGTCTCATACTTCATTTTTTCCTTCCAGATTCCTCTCAGAATCTATAGTTGCCTAGACTGGACAATGAGAGCTGATTTTTTTCATGGCAAAACAAAAATGGTGCACTTAGAGATACATTTCTGGGAAAAAAATGACTAAAACTGTTTGCATCTTTGTATGTGCTACTTGATGTAATAAAGCTCATTATTATTTTAAAAAAAGAAGACACTTAACTAGGCAGAGAGTGAGAGTTACTCTTCAGTTCCAGAGGAATGCAGGGATCCTGTCACAAAAAATACAATGTATCATACAATCAGAGGATGATCCAAATTTTAGGAAAAACCATCGGACTCATCGTCAGCTCCTGGTTCCTTCGGAGCATCATGGGGTTAAAGTGTGGGTTGACATAATCGCTTTAATTTTGAGTATTGATATCAATAACATAAGAATACCAGACATGTACTTTGTTACTTCCTGTCTTCAAGCATAAAAGTAGGTCTCTAACAACTGTGAGGAGCCAATGGTGAGAAATGATTCTGGAGTCAATTGTGTGGAGAAGGAGAGGAGAAAAAGAACTGCTTGGAATTACTGCTTTATGGTGCTACATTGGTTGAGGTTTTCATAGGAACAGGCTGTTCTCTCCAGAGCATTGGAGGATCAGAAAGACGTTTAGAGGTTTACCTGTGTAAATCAGGGTTGCTCCAAGGATTAGCAGACAGAGAGAGGTCTTTGGGTTGGGCACTGTGCAGCTATCTGGGGCAGGGGAATTTTTCCATGTGATCTGTTGGTGTCGGGGCATCTAGAGAAGACTCTCCTTAGGTTCAAGAAACAGTTAAAAGTAATGTAAAATGGGGGGAACAACAAGAATAATATGTTAAAATTTTTTTTTATAAAATAAAGACTAAAACCCACTTGAAGAAGAACAGAGTCTCAAGGGGAGACTGGACTGAGATGCAAAAAATAGCACAATTAAACAAATTGAGACAAAGATGTCTAAAATGTTCAATATCCATTCCAACGTACACTCTTGGCAATGTAAGATAAGAAGCTACCATTGAGTAATATATCAGCATTTTTATTCATTAGTATTTTCGTCACAATAATTCCCCTTTGCAGCATTGAGTTCTTACTGATTAGGAGAGAACAGGTTATGCTGTGGCAATAAACAACCTGCACATCTTCCCACATAATACAATGATATTTTACTTCTTGCTCTCATTATGTATGCAGAGCAATTCAGCTGGGGACTCTTCTCCAGGCCTCCTCACTTTAGAACTCTGGCTGATGAAACAGGTACCATCTCATTGCAGACAGTTCAGGAGAGTATTTCAGCTGCTCTTAAATGTTTGGTCACAAAAATATCAGGCATTAACACTTCAGTTAACAACTCATTGATTAGAAATAGTGGCATAGACCACCCAACCCCAGTGAGACTAGGAAGTAAAATTAGAAATCTGCAGATGTTTGGTAAACAGTACTTGTGAAAACCAGAGCATGCGTTTCTTGTCACTCATGTGCTTGTCTCTTTTCTTTGCTATTTGCAAAACTCCTTGATCCCTCCCCCCCAAAAGAAGGGTAGGTCCAGGATCTGAGAGTGAAGTACACTGTTCTCTAAATCAATAAGTGGTCTCAGAGGTGTTTACAGCAATGCTTCCTCCTGATATACAAGTCTATAGATTGATGAGTTATAATCTCCTTGTACATGAATACACCCAATGTATGAAGATGGAACTGAAACATAGTAGCAGCCATAAATGGTCCCATTCTGAAAGGAGAACAAGGAGAGAGACATGGCAGTCACTGATGTATCAACTCTGAAATTTCCAAGACCTGCTACCTGGCGTAAGGAACATTCCTTCATTCTTATGCTCCCAATCCATTGTTCTTCTAACGTCTAGAAGATTTTTTCTTCTCTGTGTTACTCCTTAGCCATATCTGAAGTGGGCTTTTGAGAATATGCAGTCTAGCTTCTGGCAACTCCCTGTGCTTCTCCTTCTGTCTAACACTCTGCTTTAAAGGGCTCCAGTAATTAGGTTAAAGCTGAGCCTGATTCACTTGGGCTGCAACCTAACTGAAGTCACATCTTACAGAGACCTTATTCACAATGGGTCCTCACCAACCAGAACGCAGACCAAGACTACAAACGTGTCCAAACCAGGGTACAAAATTCAATCCACCACACCACATTAACAGGCTAAAACAGATAAATCATATGACCCTCTCAAGAAATCCTAATACAGTATTTGACAAAATCCAACCTTATTCTCGATGATAAATCTTAGCAAGTTATAGAAGGGAACTTCCTCGCTTGGAAAATGGCATCCTTGGAAAGCTTACAACTAGCATCATACTCAACAGTAAAAGAATGGTGGTTTCTCCCATGCAATCAGACACAAAGCAAAGGCATCCACTTTCACCACTTCTATTTAACATTGTACTGGAGAACCTAGTTGGTTCAATAAGGCAAGAAAAAAAAATCCAGATTAGAAAAACAGTACAAAAACTATTTTTATTCACAGATAACATGATTGAATAGAAAATTTGATAGAAGCCATTAGAACTAATAAGTAACTTTTAAGGTTTCAGGGAAAAAGATCTATATGCAAATATCAATTGCATTTCTAACTGATTTCAATGAATAATCAGAAATTGAAATAAAATATTGTTTACAATACCATCAAAAATAAAAATTGCCTAGGACTATGTCCTACAAGAGATGTGAAAAAAATGTGTGTACCTTGAGAACATTACTCTGGCAAATTAAAGAAGACCCAAATCAATGGAGAGATATATTATGTTCAGGGTCAGATAACAATATTCTTAAAATGTTGGTTGTCCTGAAATTGAATTATTGATTCAATGCACTCTCAATCAAAATCTCAGCAGGATTTTTTGTAAATATTTACAAGTTGATTGCAAAATTCTTACAGAACTGCAAAAAACTTAGAATAGTGAAAACAACTTAAAAGAAAAAAAGAGGAACAATGTTTCTTCAAGACTTATTATAAAGCTAGAATAAATAAGACTGTGGTGCTGGTGTTTAGAAAAACAGATCAGAGGAACCCAGTTGGAGTCTAGAAATAGAACAACACATGCACAAACATTGAAAATGATTTATGGACTACAGATACAACTGCTACAGGTTTGTGGTTTTACGTAAGATTTCTAGGGGAAAAAAGTAAGATAAAATCTTTGTGACCTTGGTTAGGCAGATTTTCTTGAATTTCACAAGAAATTAAAAAAAAAAGAATTTTGCAGAACAGAATCCAGCTCTATTTGGAGCTGGACAGTGATTAAGAAAGGCTCAGAAGAACAACCAGGAAAATAGAGTAACAAGAGTGCCCAATTATTTCCCTAATGCTGAGGCTGAGCATCTCTTTTGCTGTTGTTGGGGGTTACAAACGGCAGACAAATGGCCAGGTTATATTGCATTCCTTTGGATTTGTTTTACATACTCAGCACCTCAGTAATTCTGCATAATCATGTAATATTTTAAGGTAGGTATTTTATTAACAAAAGGTAAATTTATATAGGGAAATTCTGGAAAAAAATTCGTTAAAATACAACTCCTATACCATAATGTAAAATTTTAATATAAACTGTTCACTCTTTTGTAAATAGTTTTATATAATACTATTTGCCTTGTTGTTGTTGTTGTTTTCAATTCAACTTCATAAACGTTTTCTATATCTCGATGTGGCTTTCATTTAATACTTGCATAAAATTCAAATGGGCTGATATGCCAGAGTATACTCCATCATTCCTCTCCAGTTTCTGTAACCTCCATTTCTTACTGTGAAAAATGAGGCTGCAAGGCTTAAAGGGGCTACCGTGCTTAGCTTACAAGTGTTTGCTTCTCCTTATTTACATCAGGGATGTTGTTAGGACCAGCATTGCTAGTTGAAGTGTACAAACGTCATTTCGCTATTGCTACGTATTTATTGACAAATGGCTTAAGTAATACACACACACACACAAAAATCACATTTTCCATGTAACCAGTAAGGCAGGAGTTCATTAATTTCCCCCAAATCACGTTGTTGTTGTTGGTAGCACAGCCCAATGATAAAATCAGGTGTGGTGTCTTTGGCGCCTACCATTCACAGACCGCGGGACATTAAATACAGCGTGAAAGTTTCCTGGGCGTCAAATACATATCATAGCTGTCCCCAACATCTAAGATCGTTTGTTAGGAAGCATACATGAGTGGTTTCCTGAGAGCTTGGTCTGATGGTAAAGTGTATACTAAGAGCACAGAAGCATTATATGCATGCGGCAGCCCTTCCATCACTGGCTCAATGTTGAATAACTGAATATTTCTAAACTTACACGGAATTTTCCTCCTTGCAGCTACTACTCAGGAGTCTCCTTTCTATAAACATGCAGCACAAGTCTGCTCTCTTTGCACGCATAGCAATTCTTCAAATATTTGAGGACTGTTGGCACATCTGTCCCAATACAGTTTCTTTCCCATTTGAAAACTTCTAGTTTCTTTGGTCTTTTACCACCACTTTTCCAGCACGACTGTCACTCATTTGTAGATCAATATTCCCTTCATACCTTAAAATTATCCATGAAGTTCCAGAGAGGGTTTAAATAGCTCAATATAAAAAATGGGGCTTTTATTCTTAGATATGAATATTACAGTGCAGCATATATAATCTCAAGTTTTTGTTTGTGTTTTAAACAAATCCTATTTTCTTTTAAACAAATCCTTTTAAACACTTCACTGCCAAATCAGTTCTAACATTTCTGGTAAACTATAGGTTGATTTTCAAACTAAAACCTCAGGATACTTGTTACATACATTACTACGAAATTATTCTACTATCCATTATTTGTGTAATTGTGTAATAGTGTGAGCTATTGTTTTAGATTTTTTTTTAAGTGCCCTGTTAACTTTTGTGGAAAAGTGGTAAATACAATGAAGCAGAAAAAGGAACTAAAAGTCAGTCATTATTACCATTATCCTTTTAATGTAAAATTTACTGTTTTTTGAATTCATATGTACATAATATATTTTACACAAAATAAATAGAATCTCGTTATGCATAATATTTTACAGCCTGGCTTTTAATTTAACAATATGTCATGAGCACATTTCCATGTTGATAAATGCAAATATACATCATCACTTTTAAACACACCTGATATGAATATATTATAATTTATTAGAATAGTTTCCTTTTGTTGAATATTTACTATTGGTCACAGTAAAGATTTTACCAAAATATGGAATTTATTGCAAACTTTTATCTTCATTAAAAACTGTCAGATCTCTTTTCTCCAATTTTCGCCTTCTATATTAAATTTTTATGATACTTCCAAGGTCAACAAATCTTATTAAAAGCAAACAAACAAGTATACAAGAAACAAGTAAGGACCTCGAGAAAGGAAGCAAATGGGGTGTTTGCACATAATCTCGCCCAGGGCTCTGCCAAGTACAGACTGTAGGTAATTTAAGCTCTTTCTTTCCTGTTAGCTAGCAGCCCTGCTTACCCCTTGCACTTCAGCACATTGACTCCAAAACACTGTGATTCTCAGAATTCCAGAAACAATGGAACGATCCTGTGGCAGGAAATTCTCATCCCTTGTGTACTCTCTATTTTGCTTGAAATGACACTAAATGCTTTTTCTCTACCCTCCTAAAAGATCATTAGGCATGGCTTTTAGTGCTGATCAAAAACAGGGCAAAAACCCAAATCAAACTTCTTTCAATGCTCCATGTTCTTTTTATTCTCTTGTGGTTGCATCTCAGGTTTTATTTATCATACGTAAGTATTTCATCTTCTTTCTTTTCATTTTTTTTCCTTTCTTAATTGCATTTCTTTACCTAAACTTCAATTTCTTAGTCCTCCATAATTTTGATTTCCTGTTATCATTTGATTTTGGCCTCTTATCCCTCCCGTTGTTAGTGTTGTGGTAAGGAATAAGTTGTTATGAAGCTCTTTTCAAAATAGAAAGTGGTGATAAGCAGGGTTAGAATAATTAAAAATCATTCTCAATTTCCTTTTTCCTTACATCCCCATCCTTTCAGTTCAGAGGATTTCCTCATGCTACTCCAACTCCTTATATTTATCCAGACAAAAAGGGGAGTGAATGCGTTCTTGAGTTCTCAATCTCCTCCCCTCTGGCATGAGGCTCCTGCCTGTCTCTTCATGCATTTTTTATCTTCCATTAATATTTATTGAGCATCACAGTTTGGTAGGTGCAGTATACAGGAGAGATGATACAAAGCCACTTCAGCCACTGATGATGCAGAAAACATCTTCTCAGCAGCTCTTGACTTCTGTAATACCTTGCCTCTCTGAGTACTTAGAATCCACTTTCCAACAGTCATTAAATCTTAAGAGAAGCTTTATCACCATCCTCGTAGCTTTAGTCTCTCCCTTGGTCTATTATTCACCATTACATACTGTTTATTTCCCATTCCTTTCAGCCATGGGCAATATGTAAAGGTTAAAAATTGAAGTATGAAACCAGAAAAGAATCCACTCCATGGTTTTTGCAAAGCACAAGTCCTGATTCACGACCTTGGCTCATGACTGAAATGTACCAGAGGTAATGACATTGATGTGTGCTGGATTTCTTCTTGTGTCCTACTCCAAATTAGCATCATACTACTCATTATTAAAATAAGGTGTTTGTACATTTCCATGCTCCTAACATTCCATAGCTGGGTGATTAGGTTTACAATCTCCCTGGGGAAGTGAACATTAATGTCATGGTCTCCTAACCAAAATAGGTGGGGTGGGGACAGTGTCTTAGCCTCTGGGGTTGGGGAAGAACACCTTCAAATCCTCAAGCATCCCTTGTGGACTCCCTCTTGGAACAGTGGCTCTGTTTTGATAATGTCCACAGGGCTTTTAGAGTGAAGCTGCTGGTGATGACAGATACCTAGAGTTCTCTGCAGCCAAGCTTTAACACAGCCTGGGATTATAAAGCAAGGAAGGGAGAAATCAGGGCCTCTCTACACCAAGATTTACTGCTCTGGCCCTCCTGTGTGGTCAGTGTCAGATCTAATATGCCAGATGCTATTTTCAGGAAGCTCATTAAACTGTCAGGAAGATTCCCGAGAGGAATAACTAGCATTTTAGAAACCAGAATCTCATGGTAGTTTTATTTATTTCTCTCACTACTAACAAAAATGCAGATGAATTCATATTTGGAAAATTTTCTCATTTCTGCAAGAAATATGTTAAATGCTAATTATGTTACATTTACTGGCAGTGCAGGTAGCATTTTGGGTAGAGAATAGGTGCTTTCTTTGTATAAAGGTTGTTTGTAGCTTCATTAGAACATTTTGATGTTTCAAGGTGATGAGGTAATTAAAATAAAATTGCATTGTTTGGTTTTATTAAAGCTAACAATGAGTTGAGATTTTGGATCTATAAATTTTTCAACTGATTTAATATTAAAAAGAAAAGTACCAAATGAATTAAAAGAATTTTGGAGGAAATTATGGTGAAGAAATATGAGTAGTGACATGTCTGTATAGAAAATTTTAAAACTTCATGTAGAGGTAAACTGTAAGGTGAATCAATCATGTGAATGTATTTTAAATTGAGCTGGGTCTCTTGGAGATACTCAAAAATTTTCTAGATAATTCTTTTGAGAAATTTCTAGGAAGAGCTAGAAAGAATTTCTTCCAAATGGCTCTGAAGAACTTTAGGTTTTATGTTTTTAAGATTTAGATGATCTTATATTTAATCATAAAATGGACCATTTCTATATCATAAGTTGAATTCATTTAATTCTTTATCTATATCGGGGGAACAAATATGAGGGGAAGAAATAACAGCAAACGATTGGTTTAATTGTTTCCTATTTTTTTAACAAGCTGAGGTTTTTCTCATATGTGATCCTGATTTCTCTGGGGAAGAAATCAGAAACATAGGAGAAAATTAATCTAAAGAAGCAATGGGAATTAGTACTCTGATAAGAAAGCGGGCCCTTAGTGAACACAGGAAAGAATGGGGATTATAATGCGTCTCAAACTGAACATGATTCTCGGCCTTGTTGTGAATGATTTCAGGTAATTTATCATATCTTCAAATTATATACTTGTCTCTGGACAACATTTGGGCTCACTACATTTTTTTTTAATTTATGGTCTTAATGAAATTATGATGAAGTTGGACTTGGGATAAAATACTTAAATATGACTCCATATCTTAATAAAAGGTCTAGATTGAGGCTTCAGAGGGAGTCAGTGGACCTGGAGAAGCAATGCTGGTGGGAAGGAGTCAATGGAAAGGCAGTTAAAATAGGATTGCATGGAAAATACAGTTAATTAACTTTCTACTGTACAGATATTTCACTTTGACAAGTTGAAATTAGTATTTGACATATTTTGAAATTAATACACTATACATATTGGTTTTCTTCACTTTTTTTTACAAAAAATCCAGTTGGGCTTTAAACCATGGAATCCACTGTGGGAAGCTTTTGAATAATTATCAGGAGTAAAATGCTGGTAAGTAAGCTAGATATTGTTACATTAATTCTGAATTTCGAGTTATCACGTTCTTCAAAGTCAAGATCCCGGGTTCCACATTTACTACTGAATCATCCCATTAAGTGGGATCTCTGCAATTCACTCAAAATAACTTGGTTGTGCCCCTGTGATTCAAGTTGTGAACATTGCCACCTTCATAGTTTCCTGGCTGCTGTGACAAATATCACACAATGGGTTGCTTTAACTACAGGAATTTATTGGGTCACAGTTTCAAAGGCAAGAAGTCTCGTTTCTTCCCGGAGTCCACAGCGTTCTGCCTGGTTGGCCGTTGTTGGGATTTTTTCGTTTTCTGGTCACGTGGGCTCTCTTCGGGGTTCCCGTGACTTCCAGCAGCTTCCCCTAAAAATGACTTCCTCTTCATAAATCCTCTTGTAATAGGATCAGGGCCCCACTTTATCCAGGGCCACACCTTAACTAAAAATGACATCTTTAAAAGTTGCTATTTAGAGTGAGTTTGCACCCCTAAGAATGGATGAAAATTAAGACCACTTTTTTCTGGGATATATAATTCCAACACCGTAGCCACCATTTCCACTGCTCCCCAGCCTCTATCCCCACCATCCTTATTTCTTATGTACTGTATCACTGCGGCAAGCTCTCTGTATGTGCTCTCATGCTCCACAGCAGTTTGATAAGTATGATTATTACTCCAATTTTACAGATGAGGAGATGGAGGAGCAGGGTGGTTAAACAACTTCTCAGCAATCACCTATCCAGGAAGTGGACAGCTGGGCTGTGAACCCGGGGAGTCGAATTCTAGAGCTGACATTTACACCCCAACCCCTTTGCTGTGTGCTGATCACGTGACTGATGTGGGGCTGGAGGTGCCTGGTGCTGCTTTGGAGCAGAGCAAATGTAAACGGCCCACCTGGGTGCTGAACCCATGACCTCCTGATGATTAGCATACGACTAACGAACTAACTAAATAGCAAGAAACCTATTATCCAGATCTCTCTCGTATGACTTGATTTTTCCTTTCAGAGCAGGCTATGGAAGTCAAGCAGAGAAATCTATGAATATACATGAACACACAAGCACACACGCATGCACACACATATTTGAACATTTTGATCATTTTCCCAGATTATTCTAAAAACCTCCATTTAGGTCTATATACATGTTTACACGTACATGTTTATGCATGTGCATATATATATGAATATACACAAACATATGTAACCATAGGCATAAAATGAAGACTCATCATATTTTGTAGTGCTGCATATATATCTACTGACATTCTTATGTAATTAATGTGAGTATGACATTCTTATATAATTAATGACCAGGGCTTTGCAGTCTTGCATTTTAATGTACTCCCTAAACTTTATAACTACTAACATTGTCACTGAAACTCTGATGACAGAAAGACTGGATACTTTTGAATCAGAAATTCACTTTTAAGCCTCTGAAGTAAAACCACACTGTGCCTCTCTTTTCTCAAACAGATGTGGGGAAATCTGCAGTTCTGGTCTCCTCTCTTCTTTAGGAACTCTAGGTATTTCTGCATAAAGTTTAAGAAATAATATCCTGCGTGTGGTAGAAACATAAAAAGGGTATTATTTGGTGCCAAGTGTGCACCGTGGTTTTATTTATGTCACAATCAGACCGAAGATGTGGAAGTGCAGGTGGGTGCTAGGAACAGCTAAAACCAGATCCTTCCCAGATCTGTAATTTTCATCACTGATGGCAAATGAGAAGCAGAGACAGTCATACGTCAAGGTCAGAAGGATAGGAATCATTGTCACGATTCCTGTGTGATCTCCCATGAAAAGCAATTGCTTCCTCAATGCCAAGAATTTCTCAATCCAAGTTAAGGGGGTGGGGGGTGGGGTGTGTGCATAGAAACGCTTGCCATGTTCCCAGTACCATTTGCCTTGACAGGAAAAACAACAGCATCTTGCCTCCTCAGCTTATTCCTCATCAGTAAACCCTTCCCCAAACAAGACACTGCACATCAGCCATTTGGGCCCGCCTCCAGCAGTGTTGTAATGCGCTCTTCCATACAGTTTGCATTCACTGTAAAATGTGCGGAAGCCAAGAGCCAGGACTTGGTAATCTGGGCACCCACAGTTGTGATGAGGCATCTTCAGTATGATCGTCCAAATCAAATATTTGGCTGTGCTTCTTCAGATGCGATATCTCATATTGTCACTGTTGTGCTGGCAGAGCAGCGGAGACGCTCACGCTGGAGTTGAGGCACGTGGGGACACAACAGTAGGGAGGGAATACATCATCATCTTCCAGCAGCATCTCTGCCCTTTGGGAATCTCAGCCATTACTCAAGCTGCTGCACCCCATGGACAGGGGCCAGTCCTACACAGAACAACCAGGGATGGGGAAAGGAGCACACCTCTTTGAGGTCCAATTTTCCTTTAAGCAGAAATGATTCCAAACAATGGCCCTTGTACTATTAGTATTATGTTATTTACAACATTTTTTCACTATTATATTATTACCCACGATGGTGACATGGTGGCCTGTTTGAAAAGCACCTTCCAGTCAACAGAATTTTTCACCTATATTTTTACAGTTCGTTCTTAAGACAATGCCATAGGGTAGGAGTGCAGCTCGGGGACATTTATCACACTTTTGGAGAAGAGATTGAAGCTGATAGAGGGTTAATAGTTCATAAAAGAAGCTGGGAAGATATGCTTAACATTTGTGTCCATTCTTTCTCAGTCTGCCATGTGACTTTTCCATCAGCAATCATTGCTCTTTGAGAAACATTTACAGATAAATTAGGAAACATTATCTCTTGTCTCAGAAATGTGTCACCTTCTGGGGCAAATCGTTTTAAGACCAGGAGGCCACTGTAGCTTTCTTTAAAATCTGTCACAAAATATATTTCCAGTTTTATATACTGTTTCTATTTCCTCTTTTCTGGTGGGGAAAGAATATTGATTATATAAGCATGGTTCTTCACAGACAGCCCCAAGCCAAACCTCTATCCTTGTGTGCTCCTCTTAATCTGACTGGGTTGACATGGTTTGGTCCCGTGTACCTGCTATTCTCACCTTGGCGCTCAGTCCTTTTAGCAGTGGGCTTTGTTGTCTGTCCACATGGGCCCAATGCTTCATCCAGCAAAGCTGGAGCCTCCTCCAATGTTCAGCAAAACTAGTCTGTGCTTTTCTAGCTACTAATACACTTTGCTTTGCAGCTTGCCTACCTGAAGTTCAGAATATCACTTGTCCTTAGATTTCTTATCATTGTTACTTTTTCCAGATCTCCCGATGTTATTGGCATCTCTCTGTTGTTGATCAAGCTTTTCTGCTATCTTACTTTGCCTGCTTGTCCTCAGAAACTCCTCTGGCCAGCATCTAGATATGGTTTACCTCTGTATGAGGTCCATTTTCAGATACTGGTTTCTCGCCAGACTCCTCTGCCTTGGTGTAGTTATTCATATAGGCCAAACCCATAAATGGCTTAAAAGATACTGAATATGATAGGCCAGATTACAACAGAATCAGGCAGGATAATTTTAGACTTGATAAAGCCATGATGGACTCACAAGCAGAAAAATAAGTTGACGTAAAGAGCATTTGAAGAGAATAAGCTAGTAGCGATATGAGGAATAGATTGAAGAACAGAACAGCAGAGTAGTGAGATCAATAAGAAGTTATTTGAGTTAAAGAGTGCAGAAAATACCAGGTGGAATTGGAAAGGAAAGGAAACTTTGCAGTATACTTGAAACAAAAGATTGGCAATACTTCATTATTTATTCCTTCATCATGTGCCCATTCAGTACTCATTTTTTGAGCACCTGGCATGTGACAAACATTCTTTTAGACATGGGGAGCACACTGGGGAGGCATGTTTCCCTGCTTTGAGGAAAAAATTCACTGGAATACAGGTAAGTAAAATAAGCTATTATGGAGATATGAAGTAGCACTGCCTGAGAACCTGGAAGACATTAAATTGAAGAGGTGACATTTGATCTAGATTGTATAAGATGGGTCGAATTTGGCCAAAAGAACAAGGTGTAAAGGGCACTCCAAGTAGGGGCAAAGAAATGAGGCCTGAGATGATGAGGAAATGATGGAAAGTTATGGAGGGGAGGACTGAGAAGCCAGGAGAGGTAGGTGCAGGCTGGAATAAAGGTGGTCAAGCAAAGTAGTTAGGAGATTTATCCTAAAACTAATCAGGAATAATCACCCTTATTTAATCAGGTAGTGACGTAAACGATTTTAATGCTTTGGAAGATAACTTCAATGGCAATGTACAAGGCAGAAAGGGTGGGGAGTGAATGGCAGCTGGGGTCAGATTGAGGCCAGTTGGATGCCCACATGAAAGGTCATTAGGCCAAGGACTAAAGCAGTGCCAGAGAGGACAGAGAGGACAGAGAGGATGGACAGGAATTTGAGGGCACATGTGAGTAGAATTGACTTGAATTTGACAATTCTGGATGCAGGTGGTGTGGGAGGGAATTAATTGGGGATCATTTTAAATTGATCTGAATGTGTGGGACATAGCACAGTGCCTGCCAAGTAGCAGAGGTTCAGTTAGTGGTGGTTGTTTATGTGGCCCCCCCAGACACCCAGAGCAGAAACTGAAATGTAAATACAAGAGGCCTCGGCTGTTTGCCAGGTTTGGAAGGGGCAAGGGTAAAATGCCCCTGTATTTACTCAGAGTTCACACTGAGTGCTCTTGGCCAGATAAGGACCAGCACATGTCTTTTGACATAAAATAGATTATGAAGAATATTTTGAGAATTAGTACAAAGTGCCTATATAATTTATATTGTAATGCTAAGAAGAATATTCTGACCTGTTATTGATGTTTGCAAAAACAAAGAAACCAACAAAAACAGAAACAATAATTCCCATGCTATATAATTTATTTCAAGGCATTGAAAAAAAATGTTAACCACTCAATTCACTGTTTTTGTTTTTTTTTGGGAAATGAATCAATTCACTTTTAAAAAGCTGCCCAATTCATATCCCAGATACTGAAAACATATATATCACAATAAAATAAAAGCCATTAAATCAAACTAGCAATTGTAGCCCAATCTGAATAAATAGAAATGCAAAAACTCCTGTCACCAAATTTTCAAGTGCCAGAGGGTCCAACCCACCCTCTGTCTCCCCTCTTGTCACAAAAGACAAGCTGTCCCACTTGCTCTCCCAAGCCAGTTTCTCCAACACAGCTCGGGATCCTATTCTCTCATTAAGCACATGGCATATCACAACTCTTTTTGTTGTTTATTTCTCATTAAAACTCAAGTCTCTTCCATCTTGTAAAAAGTCTCCCCTCTTTGTTCCTTTGCTTTACCTCTTGTTTCTCTTGTACAGCCCTGCTTTGTAAAGGGTTTATAGGGACACATCCACTTCTTCGTACTCCTCTATCTTCTACCCTTTTCTTCCATCCCCATCCTTCACTCCTGGATTCCTGCCACCACTGAAACTGCATTTACCAAGGAAACCAACAAAATGCTTGAGGTTTACACAACAGCAATCCCCAACTATTTTACTCAAAATTTCCATCTGCTTTGTCAATATTGACCACTGCTCTTTTTGAAACAATTTCATTATATTTTATTTCCTTTTAAGTTCTCCAATTGTTCCCTTTAAAACCACCTTCCTGAGCCTATTCTTTTGGCAAACCTCAGATCAGTGATCCACAAGTTTTGATATGCAAAAAAATCTCATGGGCTCATCAAAGGAGGATTTCCTTTTGTAGATTTAATCAGTTCCCGTTGATTTCAAGTGGGGCAATCCATTTGAGAATGGTTAGTGTTGGTGAGGGGTCCATTCTAGCTCCTGGTCAGTTCTCACTCCCATCCCATTCCCGATGAGCCCAGAATTCTGCCTTCCTTTCCGACGGACAGCTGGCCACTAATTTACCAATTTGGGCATATAGACCCAACCCCTCAAACATCACATGTTCCAGAAGAAACTCACAAGGGTTCCCTGTCGACATGAGTCTCCTTGGTGCCCTGTATCTAGGGCAAAGCCTATTGCCTAGGACAGACACAAGCACCTCATCCTTCTTGTGCCAGCTCCATTCCTTACAGAGCCACCAGACCCCACATGAGGATTCACTTCAAGGAGGGCCTGTACCCTACTGTGACTCTCTACTCCCCCTGTTGCATCTCCTATCCAAGCAACTGTCCTCTTGTCTTGATTATTCCAGCAGCCTGCCAAGGTCTCTGTACTGCCAGGACTGTCAGCCTTCAACTTAGTTTCTGCCCTGTGGTTCTGCACTGATCGAATCACTCCTCTGCTTTAGTGGCTCCCAGCACCCTTCTGGTAATGGACAGCTCCTGACAGGGCTTGTCCCATCCCAGGTCTAACCTCTGGTGACTTCTGATGATCTCTCAGATCTCGGCTCCCAGGTCAGCCACCCCATGCCCCATTTCACCCTGTGATGATGATAAAGTTCTTTGACTTTTTCCACATATGATAGATTCATTCTCACTTCTGGGACTTACCATATACTCTTGCTTTGCCTGGAACATGTTTTGTTGTTGTTGTCATTGGTTTTACCTTATTTTCTTTTCCCTAGTCATCCCTCAAGTTTCATCTTAGACTTCAATTTCTTTGGGAGACTTCTCAGGCTCCTGCTATGTGCTCCCATTATATCCCATGCAGCATATGATAAAATGTTACATTCCACTACAATTATTTATTTTATCATTGGCCTTCACCTTCACACTGTAAGCTCACTCATGGGAGGGCCTCTTCATGTTTCACTTACGAATTTACCATTGGCATCTTTCACAGGGCCAGCCTGGCCAAGGGTCAACAGTTAACTCTTGAATAAATGATCCTCTATGATCAGTGAAGTGTAGACAGAAGACCATTCAAGCCTTTCCCTCCCAATTAAAAAAGCAAACTCTCCCCAGAAGAAAGCTTTTTCCCCTTTGTCCTTCTGTAATGTGGATATGATCCTTGGAGATGCAACAGCCTCCTTATAACTATGAGAGCAAAAGAAAAAAAAGTTCGAGCAAGAGCTTAAAAGAAGCCTAGGTCTTGGCTAACATCCCTAAGCAGCTGTCTTGTCCCTGCTTTGCTACTTCCAGACCCCATGACAAGGATAATTTCCTGTCCAACTTAAGCAGTTGTCAGCTGGGTTTCTGTTGCTGCCAAACACGCTTCCAATTGATACCCTGTTCATCTAAATCATCGATATAAATGTCGGATAGTATAGAGTGTGATTGTGTAATAAAATATTAATTGCCCTAAGAATATTGTCTGACCCAGGTGTCTGCAAACTTTCTCTATAAATAACCAGCTACTAAGTATTTTAGGTTTTGTGAGCCAGATGATCTGTCTCAACTATATCGCTTTGCCGCTGAGGCGTGAAAACAGCCATAAACTGAAAGATGTGGCTGTGTTCCAATAAAACTTTATTTACCAAAACAAGTGGTGAGCTGGATTTGGCCCAATGGGCCATAGCTTTCTGACCCCTGACCTGCCCAATGGTGTTCAGTTCTTTATAGTCACAGAAGCCTTTTCTTCATATAAATATGAGGAAGTACCATGCCACCTCCCTAATACTGTATGAAGAGAGGTTCTCTAGTTGAAAGAGCATGGATAAATAGTCTCCTTTTACAATTTTCCCACTCCTTCCTACATCATGCATGTAACCACATCACATTAGGCTTCACCAAATATATTGCAGAAATTGAGGTCTGCAACATAGAGAGGACATTCATTCTTTGATCATTGATTAAGATGATCTGACTTGCACTTAGCAGATTTATATTGTTTACTTGCAGTCATTATTTTTTCAAAATGATCACAAATTATTGACTTTATTTTTAGAAGTGTATTAAATATTCTAAACTTTCCACAATATACTTTGTTTCCCTCTTCAAGAGTTAGGTAATTTAACCTCCTACAGAGTTCCAAGTCTTCTATCTGGAAGGCTTTTGTCAATGCTTCTGAGAGGGAGTTAAATCATTTTCTTATTATCTTAGGATATAAGTGACAATTATTCTAGTATTTCTTCTTTGAAGAATAGTCTGTTGATCTTAAAAGAGAGAAGCAAAGTTCAAGTGGAATAGTTCTTTTTCTTCGTCATCTGTTGAAATTATTGCCTCAATTCCCAACTAAGGATCCAAACCATTGCCTGTACTAGCCCAATAGGGAATGCTGTTAACCTTTGGAGTTATTAATTTCCTGAGCTACTTAAATCTCTATGCTAATTTTTGTACTCATATATGGACAAACATCTTTCTGTATTTCTTTTGTTTTTAACTTGATTTTTACTTTTTACCAAAATTAAATTTTCTACATGATTTACAATGCAACATTACCAGCCTCTTGTCCTTCCCTTTCTGCTCCTGATTTTCAGAGGTGACAATTTTAAAAACTTTTAGTTGTTTCTTCTGGGGTTTACCTATGTATTTTTATTTGTGTTACTACTGTCAGGCCATCATTTATCTATACTGTTCTTCCTTAATGCTTCCATTGCAGATATGCTCCAATGACTTCCAAATGTGAAATGTGTGGTTTTCTCTCCTACACCCAATTTCTCTTCATCTGTTTTCCAAATATCAGTACTTACAATTAGATAATTGTATTTTTATAGCTTTTCAAATGTTGGCTGTAGGAGAACCATGGAATATTACAATTGCATTATTTTCTTTTATTTTTTACTTATTTTGTTTTTTTTATTTAAAATAATTTTAGTGATCTGTGGAGTTAATAATTTTCTCTTTTTGCATTGGTGAAGTGCTTTATAAAACTTCTTCCCATTTTATGAGTTATGTTACTATACCTTTAGTGGATTTCCAAACCTGGGTATTAAATATGTTTGACTTATTAGAGTTCAGTATAAAGTAGTATTTCTATTCCTTCCCAGACAAAGCAAGGACCTTTAACTCTCTCAAATTCATTTACTCTTCTCTCATGTTATTATCTTCAAGAATTTTAAATCTATGCATATTTATTTTACACAGGACATTGCTCTTGTTATTGGCTTGTACAGTAAATATATATACATTTATCAAAATACTTACCATTTTGTTTGCTTTTCATTTTTTCCTGGGATTCTGCATTTCTACCTGGACTCATTTTCCCTTTTGAACGTTAAAAAATCATTTTAGCATACTTTTGCTGAGGGTTTCTAAAAAAACCTGCATTCTGTTTTCTCTTCTGTGAAAGTCTTTATTTTGGTTTCATTTTTTAAAGAAATTTTTGTTGGGTATAGAATTCTAGCTAAGTAGTTCTTTTTATTTTCAATCACCACATTGTTTTTTGGCTTCCCATTTCTTCTGAGAAGCCAGCTGTCAGTCTTATTACTGCTTCTTTGAGGACATTATGTCATCTTTACCAAACTGGCTGCTTTTTATACTGTAATTGGCACTAGTTTTCTGCAGTATGAATCTGTGTCATTATGTGAATTTTCTTTCTTTTTTTTCTTTGTTTTCATATTTATTTCTGGTATTTATTTTAGTTAGAGTTTATAGTATACGAGGACTGATGTCTCATCCTAGTTACAACAATTCTCAGCCAGTATCTTTTCCAATATTGCTTCAACCTCATTCTCTTCTCTCCTTTGTGACTCCAATGCATATTTGTTAAGCTTCTCAATATACCCTATATGTAGTTCATGTATTTTCTGTTATTTTTTCTCTGTGCTTCAATTTTACTATTTCCTATTGAACTGTGTTCAAGTAGACAAATTCTCTCTTCAACTGCAGGCAATCTGCCATTAAGTGAATCTGTCAATGTCATTATTTTACTAGTTCTATTTCTAGAGTTCAAGAGTTTCCACTTTATTTTCATAAATAACTTATTTTACTGCTAAACTATATCAAGTTACTGTGTATAGTAGAAAAAGTTACCCCTATGGGAAGACCCATACTTACAGTATTGTGATTTAATAAGCCTATGGATTTCTATAAATATTAAAGCACCCATTCCTTTCCTTGATACTGCATAACCAGAATCCAGGACTTGGTAAACAATGGACTGGGATTCAGCCTCTATTCAATCTCTCAATAAAGTGTTCGTATAAGGTACAACTTAGCCTTTTATCAAGATCCAAGATGCAAATTGTCACACATGCATTTTATCCACAAAGCCTAGATAGACTCCAGGAAGTTTTCAAGCCATCCCTTGTCATATGAATCTAGGTTTACAGAGTTTAAAATCTGAGATATATATAGTAATATGTTTTAAAATGATGTTAAATTTGGTAATTTAACTAAAAATGTAAAAATGTCATTTACATATATATAATTTTTTTCTTTTTTTGCATGGGCAGGCTCCAGGAATCAAACCCAGGTCTCTGGCATGGCAGGCAAGAAGTCTGCCACCAAGACACTGTTGCCTGCCTGATTTTTATATTTTAAAATATTATCAAAAGGGCCTAGAAAATATTTTCAGAAACATTTGTAAACATTCAGTTGTTAATGGATGTGAATAAATTGGCCCTTGCCAATTTCTTTCATCCCTAGGATAGTCTTTGTTGAGCAAATATGTCCAAAACTATGACATATTTGACAAAATGACAATTCTATAAGTGAGAGGAAATTACAGGAAAAGTTGTGTGGACTTGATCCAGTTATAAAAGCCCATTTATTGAAGCTGATTATAGAATCTATAGACTGAGCTTCTAGACTAGGAAATAATAAATCATCTAAAAAAGAACAATAAATGATCAAATGAGCAGAAAAGCATTCTAAAAGAAGTAACTATAGATTCCTTCTATTTCC
>PVIY010024186.1:0-38375 GCA_004026745.1 Myrmecophaga tridactyla | reverse complement strand
CCGAGCTTAAGAGGGGTGCTGGGCAGCTTTGTGTGACTGTATGGGCTGGGGGTGGATGTAGCCCAAGCACGAAGGTAAGCGTCCAGAGCCTGGATGTACAGCTGACCACTTGCATGGTACAGGGAGGTGGGGTAGTGGTTGAGGGGTTGGTGCAGATCACGGGTCTCAGGAGGGGCTGGGTAAGACTGTGCTTGCTCAGGAAAGGTAGGTTGGATTGAGGCACACCTGCACATATGTGTGGGCCGGGGGTGTGGGGAGAGGTCACATGGGTGGGGGACTTGGTGGGGGCTCTTGGAGCAGGATGGGGTGGCCAGTGACAGGGTTCAGGTACTAGGGTGTCAGAGGAGTCAAACATTGCCAGACAGGGCTGGTGCATGTGAGGGCAGGGTCCTCAAGGAACTCGGCTTGACTTACTTCCTTGTCCTAGTCTCTGAGTCTATCTACTCCTGTGGGTTCCAAGTTTCCACTTAAAGGGGCTCATTAGGCTATTCACACTAGCAGCATGGTCCCTGATTCTCTCGGTCTCAATTCTTTAGCTTTTGCAACCAGGGTCTCCCTATGTGGTATAGAACACATTCTCAGGTCATTACACCACAGGGTCACCTTTGGGTCACTTCTCTAGCTGTTCCTCCAAGCAAGGGTGAACTTGGCCTATCCTATACCACCATCCTCTTGGAACTCCAGTAGATATGGCTTCTATTTGAAAGAGGAAGAAGCTTGGAGGTATTTGTTAACTGGTTCAGCACCAGATAGCTATTTAGTGGGGTAGACAGGATTTAAAATCAGATCTGTATGACCACAAAGATCTTAACCTTTACCTTATACAGTCTAATCCAATTCTAGCATAGCATGTTTTATTTTTCTGCACATAGCAGCTGCTTAAAAATAAAAGAATGGAAAATATATAAATACACCCTTGAAATAAGCAACATATGAATAGTGTTTGCACAGCCCATTGGAAATCTCAGCCTGGTACTTCAAGGGGTGGAGTTATTTATTGTTTGCATAGGATAGCTCTTTAACAAATGAACAAAAGTCTGAGCTAGCTTCATTAAGAAGGATGAGTATAAAACTGCAACATGTCTGTGCTGAGCCATTGAAAGTGAAATGGGATAATTGCCGTGGTTACAATGAGGCTGATCAAGCTGAGAGAAACAAGTTTCAAATTGTTCCAATCAGTCCTAATCCAGCACAGTTATTAACAGTGCTCTATCCTGGTGCAACTGCATCTGCTAACTCGAGATAATGATTTATAGCGCAGTTTATGAAAGTTCCAATTTGTCCTAATTCAATAATTGAAAACCAGCAAGGCAGGCAGGAGACATACATCGCACTATGATTGGAGTCCCCATTTTTTCTCCTCCCCCAACCACTCCGAGGCCATCATGGCTATATGTGCTTCTGTTTGTTGAACATCTTGCTTTATGGACCTAAGCTGAGGAGAGAAGAGCAACAAGTTGAAGTACATGTTGTTGACAATATTATGGGGCTGAAAGTTACAAAAGAAAAAAATGTCTAAAACAAAACTCATGTGATGAAACAATACATAAAAAAGTGTATTGGTGCACAGATGGTTCAGCTGTACAATGCTCGCCTTCCATGCGGGAGACCTGGGTTCGAGTCGCGGACCATGCACCACCCCCTCCCACCCCCACCCCGCCCCCGAAAAAGTGTATTGGAGACCATATGAGTCTAACAGTTTTTAATCGGGGAAGCATGGATCCCCTAAATGGAACTTCTATGAACTCTGAAAAAGTATATGTGTGTGCATGTGTGCATTTTTCCTTCCTGGGGAGAAAGCCCAGAACTCTCATCAGATCTCAAATTGTTCTTGTAACCTAAAGAACTTATGGTTAATTCCTAAAGAACTGACTGGTGTAATCCCACCATTATAAACATGAGGAAGTAGAAAAAGGATATTAAGATAATGTCCCTAAATCGCTATTAGAGAAAAAAAAAAAAAAACAGCTGGCGATAGAGTACAAGAATCCTAAAGCCAGCCAAGAAATAATTTAGATGTTTGATCCATCTCAGAATAAATTGTAGAGTGAATTATGTTTGAAATCTTGGACATCATTTTTCCTCACCCGTTCTTCCTTTTCTATGAAAATTCTGCCTCCATTCAAGTAGCCATGGTTTTTTTCAAATCCAAACATACCCTCAGGAAATGGTCTATTTTTAGGCATAAAAGGAGCATGATGTCATTGAAAGAACACTGTACCAAGCTCCATTTTCTGGTAGAGAGTGACACAGTGTAGACATGAAGTACATATTTGTCTACTGACTGAGCTAAAACTCATCAAATTTCATCAGTGTACTTCCCTGACATTTCACTTTGAATATCTGAAAAATGGTGAGCTTGGTTTTCCCAATGTCTAAGATTCCTTTACCTGAGTATTTGATGTCCGTGATGTTATTTACCTGAAATATCATTTCCAATTATTAAATGACAAGGCATATCCACATACAAGGGATTCCAGCTACTTGTGGATAGATTGGGGGTATGAGATAAGGATGGGGGAACATCTTATCCCCCTTGGCTTGAATATGTATCTATTCTTTCATCTCAGCTGTAACCAGTGTTAAAATGAGTCATAGGCTAAGGAAGACATGCCCAATCATCAAGACTCAAGAACTTGAGTTAAAATTAATGCATAAAAATATTATTGAGACTCCATTTTAACTAGACCATATTCTAGGCTCTGAATACACAAAGGTAAACTAAGCACAAATCCTTTATTAAAGGATCTTACAGTCTAGGGAAAATAACCAACATGTAGAGAGCAGTCATGATGTTAGGTTATAAGTGTGCTTTAGTTTTACAGTTGCTAAAACAAAATGGTATGATGGGTTTGCTAATAGAAATTTATAGTGTCACAGTTTTGAAACTAGGAAAAGTCTGAAATTGAAGTGCCAGAAAAATGATACTTTATTCTTGAAGACTGGCATTCTGGAACTGGCTGCCAGGGATCCTTGGTCCTTGGCTTTTCTGTCACATGACTGCATATGGCAGCCTCTTCTGCTTTCTCCTTTGTCTTCCAGGTTTCATTGACTCCCAGCTTCTGGTGGCTCCCTGTTCTAGTTTGCTAGCTGCCGGAATGCAACACACCAGAGATGGATTGGCTTTTAATAAAAGGGGATTTATTTTGTTAGTTCTTCAGAGGAAAGGCAGCTAACTTTCAACTGAGGTTCTTTCTCTTATGTGGGAAGGCAAGGATGGTCTCTGTCAGCCTTCTCTCCAGGCCCCTGGGTTCCAACAACTTTCCCCGGGGTGATTTCTTTCTGCATCTCCAAAGGCCTGGGCTGAGCTGTGAGTGCTGAGCTGCTTGGGCTGTGCTATGTTGTGCTCTCTCATTTAAGCACCAGCCAATTAAGTCAAACATCATTCATTGCAGCAGGCACGCCTCCTAGCCGACTGCAGATGTAATCAGCACAGATGAGGTTCATGTACCATTGGCTCATGTCCACAGCAACAGAACTAGGTGCCTTCACCTGGCCAACTTAAAAACTGAATCTAACTACCACATTTCTAACTATCACTATTCTTATAAACGACTCCTGTAACCTAGATTAAAGCCCAACTGATTTTAGTTGGGCCAAACCTTAACCGAAGTAAATAACTTAAATAAATCTTTTTTTTACAATAGGTCCACACCCACCAGAATGTGGACCAAGAACAGGAAAGTATCCACACTCGATTACACAGTTCAATTTATTACAAACTGGAATGAGCAGAATGTTCAGTTGGTATGGGGACAGCAATTGTGTGTGATTTGGGGAGCAGTAGTGGAATAGGGAGAAAAGCATTAACTCAGTTTTAAGGGTACGTAGTAAGAGTTTACCAGACAGAGAAATTGGAAGGATAATGTAATCCATGAAACTAAAACTACCCAAGCAAAGACATGACACTGGGAATGTGCATGCCCTATCTGGAGAATGGTGAATATTTTGGTATGGGCCTAGAGAGAGGCAGGTCCAAATCTGTCTTTTTAGAAAGACATCTGAATGATCATGAGACATAGACAGAAACAGCATGAGGCTAGATGGTGCAGAAGCATTGGGAGACATAAATAAATCATCTTGTATAGATTCTGTAGCTTAATTTTTATTTTAGTAAACAATACAGTATGAGTATAATTCCACATCAACACATCTGTCTCAATCATCATTACTTTGTATAAAACATATTTTTATTTTGAAAAATTGTAAACATAAAAAAGTATAGAAAATACTATTTTAACCCCATGTATCCATCACCTAGTTCATAGTTTTCAAGTCATAGTCCACTTTATTTCATTTACAAGGCACCTGAATTTCTATCTTATTTTGAAACAAATTTTGAAGCAAATTCCATTCTTAACATCGTATCATTTACTGAGTTGGGTAGCTGAGAAGTTGTTGAGTAGATATTGAGTAGTTGAGATTTGAGTTGTTACAGAGACTGTGTAATCTACAATACTTACATAATATCCTGAATCATGTCTCTTGGCAGATAGAGCACGTCTTAATTTGCTAGGCTAATATCACAAATACTGCATGATGGGTTGGCTTAGACAACAAGAATTTCTCGGACCACTGTTTTAGATGCTAGGAGCTGGACATCAAGTTATTGGCAAGGCTTGCTTTCTCCCTGAAGATTGTAGTGTTCGAAGACTGGTTGCCTGCCGTCCTTGGAGTTCCTTTCTTGTATTTCTGCCTCCAATCAGATGGAGATAACCTCTCATTTCTTCTGTTCTTCTGCTTTTTCACTGACTTCTGGCTTCTGTCTCCTCCCTGAGCTTTCTCTCACTGGATTCCAGTTTTATTTTTTCCCCTTTCTAAGGCCTCCAATAAGCCAGAATAAGACTCACCCTCATTCAGTTGCGCCACAACTTAACAAAAAGTAACATCTTCAAGAGATCTTATTTACCATGAGTTTATGCTCATAAGAATGTGGAGTCACAGCATGTCTAAATTGTAATATTTAATTCAATTTACCACAGAGCCTAAAATGTTTACTATCTGGTCCTTTACAGGATAAGATGCCCAACTCCTGCCTTTAAAGCAATACTTCTCAAGCTTCGTTGATAGTGACACTCACCTAGAGAATTTCTATGAACACATATTCCTGGGACCCACTCCAAAGATTCTGACTCTGGAGACCTGGGATGGGGTCCATGAATCTGAATGTCTAGAAAGTTCCCAAATGGTGCTCACACCACTGGTCAGGGGCCACTGGGAGCTTCTCTGTTCTAACAAGGAATGAGCAGATATGCAGGAAAAAGCAAGTGATGGGATTCTGCTGAATAACTCCATAGGGCATTCCCTTTACAACATTTTGTCCGGTAGTTTGGGTCTCACTTTGGATCCATCTAACAGTTGCAGCTTGACCTTGACTGGTATTTGACTTGCCGTTGCTTCTTAGAGAAAAATAAGAAGGGCAAACTGGCACAGTGTATCACCTTAACCAGGAAGCTATATTTATTCATTAGATGGTATCACACCTTTCCTCAGAGCCTGAATCCTAAGCTTAAAATGTAGATAATTATCCAGTCAGAAAAATACCTACTCTGCATTGAGTTTTTAGACAAAATGAAGGAGGAGGATCTGATGAACATTGATGATATGAGACGGAAAGATTGAAAAAAATTAATAATGAAATCCTCTACATCAGGAAACTTGGATTTCAGTTTTCCAAAACAGAACTTACCGCCCTTATCTCCTTTCCAATTCACCTCAAATGTGTTTCTCATTCTGCATTGCCTTTTTCAGTAAAATAATTTTTCCCTTGAGTGTCAGTGTGGTGTGGGCAAATATTGTGGGCTGCAGAAAGGTAAATTTTTGTTCTGTTCATTTCAAGCCTTGTGAATTTGGCCAAGTCACCTAACCAATCTGGGCTCAGTTGGTAAAGGAATCAACACATTCTGATATTCCTGGAGATTTCTGGTTTAATACTGAAAGCCCCATGTATTGAGAATCCCTTAGACCTGAGCAGTCATGGATGTTTGGTTACCCTAATTGCCACATTTGGAAAAAAAATCAAGAAAAAAGAAAGTAATGGGTCATATCAGCTAGCTTATAAGGTTGTTGTTTAACCATAGCACCACAGAGCAGGCAATTGATGAGGTTTGTTGTTTCCCTCCTTCTGTCCCTAGGTAAGAAATTGCAAGCTGCAATTTCTTGCATCATATTTGAATTCCTGCAGACCATTTTTTTTCATTTAGCCCCTGCTATGCTGGTTTCCCACCTCCACTTAGTTCAGAGTCTCATATCACTATAGTTTAGGCCCTTGTCCAAGCCGTTTAGCTGATTTTTCCATATCCATTCATACCTCTCCAAAACAGCTTACCTTACAAACGCATTATTTTAGAATTATACCTCTTCCAGTGATCCTCCTTTGCCTAAGCTGAAGCCCTATCTCTTCTACCAGCTTCCTAAAGCCCATTGAAAGTGAATCTCCTCTACAGGCTACCTGAAGCCCATTGCAAGTCACTTTTTTTTTTTTCTGTTTTCAACTCCTGCTGCAAACCTACATCCTTTTCTCAGTGATTTGTTTCCTATTTCACAAATAGCTTGAGATCTTTATTTTAGCTATTTCCTTTGCCAGAAATTCCCTCTCTCCACCCTTGTTCTAAAACAGGGTTTCTCAACTTAAGCATAAAATTTTATTATGCATTATGCTTAGCAACATCTTTGGCCTCTGTTCGTTAGTTGAAAGTAGTATCCTCACATCCTCCTCCCCCAGTCAGGACCACTCCAGATATTACCAAATGTCCCTTGGGGGAAAAATTGTTCCTTACTAAGAGCCATTGCTGTACCATACTTCCTGCTTACCTCTGCTCACCACTGAAGTCCAGTCTTCAATGCTCATCAGATTATTCTAACACATGTTTAATCCCTTGCATCAATTTTTATGAATATATCATTCTCCATCATTATATTGAGAACCTTTTTTTTTCATACTGAGAACCTTTACAAGGCAAGAACTGTTGTTTTTTTTTTTTTTTTTTTTTTTTTTTTTTTTTCCTTTTTTTTGTTATTGTACTCTTCCCATTCTCTACTCTAATTCCTTTATTAGCAGGTCAGTTCTCATGTTTGTCAAACTGAACTGTGAAGACATAGGGTGGTTCTTTTGCTGACTCTTTATATTTCTTGGTGTAAGATCCTCCAAGGTTTCTTAGAATATCTAGATCTTCTGATGCATTTAAACAAATATACCTCTATGTTTGCGTATGTGTTTGTGCATGCATGTGCATATAGTAAATTTGCAAAGCTTGTATTTACTGATGTCTTTTCAATACCATAACAAAAAAATTACCAGTTTTCAACAATCCTCCTTTATATTCAGCTTTTGTTTGTTTTATCTTGACCTTGCTTATTTCAAGCCTTGCCCCGTTTTACCCATATCCTCAATCTTTGCTTAGCTTGCAAGGCTATATTGCTGTGTTAGCCAGTTTTGCAGTCACATTTGCTTCTCTTTCTGTCATGTCTCTTCTAATCAGCTGGTCCACTAGCTGGTGGTTGGCATAGAGAAGTCGTGCTAAGTGCATATCTGTTCACATCTGGCACATGCTGTAGGTCACATTTGTAAAGGCAGCACAGCTGACTTCACAGCAGTCTGGGTAAGAAAAAAAAAACAAAATCTTGGGTTAAAAAGTTCTCTGTATTTGATTGACCACAGTAATTCAGACATTTCCAGCTGGCATTCAACTTGGCACTTGAAACAAAAAGAAAGGCAAGTTATGATCAGGGAGCAGGCTGGAGATAAGCCCTTCTTTCCTTTTACTTCCTTTTTGACTTGCACTCACACTACATAAACTACTGAAAGAGGCTTTTCCATTCCATCCTGTCTTATTGGGTGTCCTCTCTCAATTTTCTTGGTCCTATCAATGTCAGCCAATTGTTTCTAAGCATCAACTCTAACTGTGCCCAGCTTGTAAATATTAACAAAAGAGGGCAATGTGTTCACAAATAGCTCCCATTTTTGATTGGCTTTTTTCACTCTAGCTCTGGACCTGAAGTACAAGTTGGAGAATCTATACAAATCAAATTTGTGGTGCCTGTTGAGAAGGTCAGGACCTCCTGGTGATTTTTTGGGTATTGGCTGCTGGGAACAAGAGGAAGGCAACACCTTGAGAGGTAGCCCGGGAAACACAAGCTAGTGTGTTTTAGGCGGAATCTAAAAGGGACTGAGAATTTTTGCATACAATCATCTAAATGAATGTTATATGTAACTACTCTTCTGGGACCAATTGTTGAAGAGACCAACTAAGCATCTATTACAAGCCTCAACTAGATGTTTAATTGAATATTTTTTTATCTCAATAATTCTATAACTTAATTTTTTTCTGTCAACCTAAGTATTGCTAGTCCTCTAATTCTATTGTTCATTAATTTGGATCCAGTAGTATTCTCTACCTCCTATTTCTTCTGCTACTTGTCCCAGTTGGATTTTTCCATAGACAGAAGGCAGCTGAACACCACAGAATATGATTTAAGCAATAACAAGAAAGAAGATCCCCAAATACCTTCAACAGACTGTCATAATATTTGACATTTCATTATTAAGTTTTGTTTTTTTTTAACATGGATTGTTTTGGTCCTTGAGCATTACTGTTATCTAGTAGGGTAATACCTGAAACTATTATCAGTAAATACTTTGCTGGGGAAATAATAATTTCAAATTTTTTCAATGCTGGCCAGTTTGCAAAGAGTTTTATATATACTATCACATTTGATCTTCACAATAAGCTTATGGAATAGTCAGGAAGGAATTACTTTGTACACTTAAGAGATGAAGATGCTAAGGTATAGAAAGGATGAGTGATGTATCCATAATCATGAAATGATTAGTGGTCAAAATGAAATTAGACTGCAGGTCTGGACTCCAAATTTAGTTGCTTTTTATACATTTTCTCTTCAAACTACAATTAAAAAAGGAGTCCTCCAGAAATTACAGAGCTATCTCCAGGCCAGTTGCTCAAAGGACAAGGATACCCTACTCTAGTCTCAAATTTGAATAGATGTGGAGATAAATGTTGTTTGGACCACATGCCATGGAGGGAACTAAGCAACGAAAGACCTAATCTCTGCCCTCATGGTCAATTTGGGGAGACAGGGCATTCACGCACTTAAAAACTAACCAAGACTTCAAATCAAACAGCTGATTTAGGCAAGCAGTGCTATAGAATTTCAGAGATTGGGGAAGTATAAAATACTTCTTGGAGAAGATAGAATATGAAGTGAGTCTTGATCACATTTAAATAATAAGGGACAAATTTCATGCAAGGAATCAAGGAACACTTAGGAATATTATCTATTTTTTTCATGCTGTCCTTCTATTATTGCTCATCTGCCCATACCCTGGATAAAGGGGGTGTACATCATAAGGTTTTTACAATCACGCAGTCACATAATAAAAGCTATATAGTTATGCAATCATTATCAAAGATCAAGGCTCTGGATTACAATTCAACAATTTCAGTTGTTTCCTTCTGGCTCATCCAAAATACTAGAAACTAAAAAGAAACATCTATATAATGATTCACTAATCATAATGATTTGCTAAATCCTAATTTCTCTGTTACACCTCCTTCCTCTCATTTGATCATTCTTTCAATCTTCACGAACATCTGGTCAATGACCATTTTAACTTCTTTGTGCTGAGAAGAGGTGTCAGCCCTATGTGGTAGAGGGTTGAACCTGGTTGATGTTTTTGGAGAGACTGGTAGCTCTGGGTTTCAGGGCTTATGTGGTATAGAAACAGCCTGGAGGCCTTAAATTTCTGAAAAACTAAACTTACTAATTAAAACTTTTATAGAGTCCTAGATAGAGTCCAGGGTATTCTTTAGGATTTTCAGGAGTACTGTTGTTTGGGGCTTGGCATACTGTGGCAATTTGCAATATCTAGCTGAAGCTTGCATAAGAGTAACCTCCAGAGTGACATCTTGACTCTATTTGAAATCTCTTAGTCACTGGAACTTTATTTTGTTTCATTTCTTTTCTCCCTTCTTGTCAAGAAGGCATTCTCAATCCCACATTGTAAGGTCCAGGCTCATAGCTGGCAGTCATGTCCCATGTTGCCAGGGAGATTTACAACCCTGGGAGGCATGTTCAATGAAGGGAGGGGAGAGGGTAGTGAGATTATTTGCAGAGTTTGACTTAGGGAGAGAGAGCATATTTGTGCAACAAAGGAGGTTCTTTGGGGATGAATCTTAGGCATAATTTAAGTAAGCTTAGCTTTGCCATTACAAAAATAATTTTCATAGGGGGCAAGATAGAGGGCTTGGCTTATTAACAGGGATTATACCTAATGCTTGAGAGGACATAAGGAATTCCCTGGTGGGGGGGGAGTTGAATAGTTCCACATCTTCTCTTCAGTCCCTCAAGGGACTTTGCAAATACTTTTTAATTTTTTGCCCAAGATACTTTATTAGGGAATTACAATAAACTGTAAAGAATAAAAAGATCTCATTTCCTATTGTAGGTTTCATTTAATTAGGTTGTTTAAATAAATTGATCAGACAGTTTAAATTAGGTAGTATGCTACAGAAAATTTAAGTTTTAGAAAAATAAACATCTCTTCCTTTGGTCTCACTCAAAAATTGAAGTTTGAAAATACAGTCATTATCATCCTTTACTCTTGTATTCTGATTTGCCTTACTCCCAACCAGTTAAGTTTCATTCATAGCTCTAATCAAAATTTGATCTCTTTCTCAGCTTCCTTAACCATTGCTGTATGAAGTAATGCTAGTTTTGAGAGATGCAGAATTCTAACTCTGAATGTCAGATATCATTTAGATACCCAGAGTTCTAGGGAACTACCAGTCCATACACAAGGAGTGCAGCATCTCAGAATTTAGAGATAACAGTTACAACTCAGTAATAGGTACGGCTGCTGTAATGGTTTATAATCTAGGAACCTTTACAATGAGTCCTTTAGAACATCCTGTACTCCTTAATCATCAACTGCCTAACTCTTCCTGCTTTCATACATTTCAAAAATATAGAGATGTGTTCAACCTTATTAGTTATCAGAGAAATACATATTAAAAGCACAAAGTGACACCAGTACATAAGCACCAGTATGGCTAAAATAAAAAATAATATACAATATCAAATATTAGCAAGATGCAGAGCAGTTGGAATTCATTTGCATTTCTGATGAGGGTGTACATGGTTACAACAACTTTGGAAAGGAAGAATTTTCTAAAACTGATCACATGCATATCCAATGACCTACCCCTAGGAAATTCCACCCCTAAGAACACTCAACAGAATGCATACATTTGTGTACCCTGTAAAGACAGGCAAATAATATTCATAGCAGCAGAATTATTTTAACTCTCAAAACAACAAAATGTCCTTCAGCAGCAGAATGGGATTGGTCGTCATGTATTCATGCAATGAGATTATGTGTAACAATGAGAATGAACAAACAAGTGTTAAATCCAACAACACAGGATTTCAAAAAGTAAATAATACTGAGGAAAGAAGATAGATACAAAGGATTACTTACTGTATGATAACAATCGATGTAAAGTTTAAAAATGAGTAAAACAAATTGACCATGATAGATATCCAATTGACTTTGGAGGGGGATGTTGTGACCAGGTGGGAGTATGGCAGTTCTTCTGGGATAGTTATGTTCAATTTCCTGATCTGAGTGATGAATTCTTTTTATACTGATGGGTTCCTTCTATGAAAATTCAAATTGCCTTCTAAATCCCTTTAGGTTATGTAAACTTGGACATATTTTTAACCGAGTCTCAGTTTCCTAAGCCTCTTAGTATTGTTAGGTTATTCAGATGAGATATATAAGGATACAGAGCTGTGGCAATGATATCATAAGTGCTCAATAATCATTAGCTATCATAATTAGGAGTCTTACCTATAAAGTGGGGTAATAAAACTATGTATTGCATATGGTTCTTACGCAAAGTCAGTGGAATGGTCAAAACTTAACATAGTTTCCTTTTTATTCTTGGTCCTTGACTTTATCCTTTTTTATTGAGATATAATTCACAAACTATAAAATTCACCATTTTAAAGTGTACAATTCAGTGGTTTTTAAGTATATTCATGGTGTTCTACAACCATCACAACTATATAATTTCAGAATATTTTTCATCACCCCAAAAAGAATTAGGAGACGTGCTAATTGGTAACTCTATACCAATTACCTGCTCAAAACATGTAAACTTTTATTATTAGAAAAAAACTTGAGTTTGCACAATTCCTGGAGATTTCCAGCCACAAGAAGGTCAATTTTTTTTCCCAACAAACCTTGACATTTTTAGAAAAATACACATCTGGGGCCTGTCTGAGCCTATGGAAAGGCAACACATACGGAGACCCCAGCTTTAGCGCAGTCCACCACCTTCCCCTGGCTCCGATCCTTTTTACTCTCCTTGTGGGTGTGTCTACAATCCCTTCAAGTGTTGCATGTGGTGTACAGCGCAGGTGTGAAACGTTCAATTTCTAGCCATAAGGGAGCTGTGGAAACAGGAGATATTAAATATTTATCAGGATCATCTATTTTGACCTTTACTTTTTTTTACAACTTATTTGCAGGCAAGCAAGGAAATTCAGAGGTTGATGCTATGTGTGCGAACAGCTGCAGACCAGCCTACTCACACTGGATCAGGCAGAGCTGGCTTCAAGCCCTGTGAAAACCACTTACCAATTAGGTGACATTGATCTAGTCATTTAAATTCTTTGAGCGTCATTTGGTTTGTTTGTTAAATGAGGGTAATAGTAATAATATCTACTTTTAGGGTTTCATGAGAATTAAATAAGATGGTATATGTAAAGCAACTGGTAAATGGTAACTATTACTTCTATCTTTTTTTATTCTTGATCCTTGACTTTATCCTTTTTTATTGAGATATAATTCACATGCTATAAAATTCACCATTTTAAAGATGTATAATCCAGTGGTTTTTAGTGTATTCATGGGGTTCCAGAACCATCAAAACTATACAATTTCAGAATATTTTCATCACCCCAAAAAGAAACCCTATTTTGTGAGAAATCTTGATATTTTCACCAAAAAAAAAAAAGAAACCCTATACTCATTAGCTGCCACTTTCCATTTTCCCCTCCCTCCAGCCCCTGGCAACCACTAATGCAGCTTCTGTCTCCATGGAGTTGTATATTCTGTACATTTAATATAAATAGAATCATACATTATGTGCCTTTTGTGTCTGGCTTCTTCACTCAGCATAATGTTTTCAAGGCTCATCCACGTTGTGTTATGTATAATACTTCATTCCTTGCTTATGGTTGAATGATATGCTGTTGTATGGCTATACTACATTTTGTTTATCTTTGACTATATTCTTAAGGCAAACTGGTCATTAGGCTTAGAAGAATGCTTAAGAAAGCTCAGATAACCTCTAATGTTCAGATTCCTAAATCAGAAGTTTTCATTATACCTGGCATTGAGAAGTGCTATTGTATGTTACTAAAGAGCACAGAGTCTAGAGCCAGATGCTAGAGTTTGAAACCCCCACTTCTTATCTGCATGGACTTAGGCAAGTAACAATCTTCCTCTGCCTTAATTTCATCATCTACAAAAGGGGGGAAAATAATACCTCCCCTGTAGGTCTAAATTAGACCTCCCCGTCTTTTCCTCATTCCTTTGCTCATCAGAGGCGGTAAACAGCTCAGATTTCCTGGAAATTATTCTCTCTCACATTAATGGAAATAGTCCTTTCTACTAATCCCAATGATTAGTCTTCACCATTTCACCGGTACAAATAATTACCACTGCCAGATATCATCTGCTATCTTTTATGTATGGCTTTGAGATAAAATAGTTCTTTTTAAAGTTTGTGCATTTAACTAAGACATGCTAATCCATTCAGATGAACGGGGGCTTAAATATTGGCAAGCTTGTCTTTATTTGTCCAATTCAGCCTCAAACAATTAAAAGAAAAGATATTTCAAAGTCATCCAAGAGGATAGCCTGTAATGAGTTAAAATGATCTAAAAATACGACAGGGTGATGACTGATATAGCCCTTTATTTTCCTGCCACCACAGCTTAAATTGAAACTAGTCATCAAAATCTGCTGAAATCAATTGAAAAAGTCATTATGCAAGAGTGCAGGTGTTGGGTAGAAGCCCTGGTGCATGATAGATTCTAAAGTGGGTCTCATTCATTGCCTTTCGTCTTAGCAGCTTGTTCTATTGGTCTGGATCACCAGACTGCAAATAGGTATCCTGAAGATCCATTGACTGCAATCAGCCATGGAGGAAGCAGCCACCTGGTAAATTTAGATCTCTTGAATCTGCCAACAGTCTGACACAATGACAAACAGCCACCACTTCTAATAAAGGCTGAGAAAGCTCACTCATTCACTGTTAATTTCTTGGTGGTACTGAACCATAAAAATGGCAGGAACTCAGTCTGCAGCAGCCCTCCAGCCATATAGGGATGGCTATCCATCCTGATGATATTAAGTTCATTTCATCTATATCCAGAGTGGTGGCTGATTGCCAACCACCAGTTTTAGAGTAACATTTTTTTGAGTAAACAAGAGGTTGAGCAACTTCTTAGAAAAGGACTTAGAAGGATAAATTATTTTCTTCCTCACTCTTGGTAGAGTCATATAGAGAAGGTATTCTGGCCTGAAGAGGGTCTTCCAGCAGAGAGACCAAAAAAAACACCAGGCATGGACTGAGCCAGGAACCTTTATTATAGGACTATCACAGAAATGAAGAAATAAATTAATCTTGGAGTCAAGTTGTCTGATGGTGGCCCATACAGAGCTCCGTGTGAAAGTGCTCTGCATTGATTAGGGAGGAAAGCGGGTTTTTATAGTGATCATAGACAAAGAAGGCACAGAGCCAAGAGAGTGTGTGCACATGATGCTAACAAAGTTTTCTGTTTCTTAATGTTTGTCTCTCTGGGCACAAGTTTTCATGGAATTAACCTTGAGGAAAGATACAGAGCTGAGAGAGAACATGCAGGAATGTGCATAATTGCTGACAAAGTTGGAAGATTTAGGGGGATATTGAAAATATCAGTTGTCGACGCACTGATTGGGCCATTCTGGGCTCGTGGGTGTGAGGATTTAGTGTCATTAAAATATCCAAAATTCTCAATTCTTTCTCTCTTCCTCTTTCTTTCTTCTATACCTTTCAGGGCCTGGACTCAAAATAGCAAGATAAGAGACTTGAGATTGGATTTTGGAATAAAATAGAGGTATAGTGAGCTTTGGTTTAGGAAATATGCTCCATGTGTTCAAGTCCTGTTTATAAGAATTCCTGTGGTTAGAGAAATCCCTAGAATCTGTTGATATGTTACAATGCATGGTGAAGAGACTCTGGGATGTGATTCAATTAAAGGTTTTGAGATGAGGAGAGAATTTTGGATGATCTGGGTGGGGCCCACATAATCCAAGTGTTCTTATAAGAGGGAAGTAAGGAAACCAGAGTTAGTAGTAACAGATGTGACACCATAAGCAGGAGCTAGGAGGGGGTCTGGAAGGAGCCAGGGAATGCAGGCACCCTCTGAAAAAGGGACGAAAACATATTCTCCCTGGAAGCCTTCAGAAGGAGCACAGTCCTTCCAATGCCTTGATTTTAGACTCTTGACCTCCAAAACAGTAAGATCAGATGTTTGCATTCTTTCAAGCCACCAAATATCTGATGATGTGTTACAGCAGGAAATTAGCGCAACCATTTGTGTCAATGTTTCCTGCTTCTTTTCTTATCTGTTAAGTTTGACTAGATGTCAAACATTGTGAGTTTTATGTTGCTGAGTGCTAAATTCTACTGTTTTCCTTAAAGAATGTTGGGCTTTGTTTTGGCCAGCAGTTAATTTATTTGCAGATCAACTTGATAATTTTGAGGCTTGTTTTTAAATGATCAGCCTAATGGGTGGGTCTTGGTGGCTCAGCAGGTGAGAATGCTTGCCTGTCATGCCAGAGGACCTGGGTTCGATTCCCGGTGCCTGCCCATGTTAAAAAAAAAATGATGAGCCTAGTAGAACTTATTCAGTACCCCTCCTAGGATTCAACCTTTGTGTGGTTTTTAATGAAGACTGGGCTTACTTTATGTAGTCTGTCTTTGCATGGTGATTTGGAAATTTCCCCTAGACAGAAAGTCTGGGTGATCATAGGTCACACTTTGTTTGTTTTTCTTGTCAGATGTCACAGTCTTTGTTTCCTCTTTGTCCAGTATCTGAAAATAAATGACTCCATATATTTTTTTCTGGGTTTCTAGTAATTTTCAGTGGGAGGGCAAGTTCTGTGCAGTTACTCCCTCATGGGTGAAAGTGGGAGTCCCTCAGTCTAGTTTAGATTTCAGCACAGGGGTAGTCATTTGAAACTTCTAGGTCTTGATATCAACATTTGTAGGGCATGATTGATGTGTTGTCTTTATAGCTCCCTCCCACAGTACAACATCCAAATATAGCAGAAATGCTATGAGCAATGTAGTAGCATTGCTACCAGTTTGGTTGATTTTGGAGAACAGATATTCCATATTATGGGGGAAATTTATGCTGCTAGGGAAAAGAGGAAACCATAAGGCTATTAGTCCACAGATCTCAATAACTAAAGTGGTGCTGAAGGGTTCAACAATGTGGAAAGGTGTTCATTACAATTTATAGTTAGAAACTTAATGCCCTTTTAATTCATGGCTATGTTTGCCAGGACATCACAAAAGGTATTGAGGAAATCTTATATTATGCTTTTGCTATCTTCTACCCTCAATTTGATAGCCAGCATCACTCTACTTTCTCATTAGCACCTCGTTGTCATATACAGCAGTGACTGGAATGTGGACAAAGTAGAAGTATGTGTAGAAGTTACTTTTAGTTCTACTCAAATCTAGTTATTACCCGTGGCAGGTCAATTGACTTTCCAACCCTCAGCTTCTTCATCTCTTGAAGACACACCCAACTATTTTCCTTAGCTGACTCCAAAAACTTTTAATTAAAAAATGACAAGATGAATACTCTTCATAAACTATAAAGAGGTGTACAATATATGATGTTAGTAATATCATGGTAATATATTTACATGCCCATCTATTGTTAAATCTATTCTACTTTGAAATGTTTCTTTTGCTCTCTAACTGTTTTCACAAACTCAGGGTAGCTGACTATATGTGAGTCTTGAAGGAATCATATTGAGCTTTTGAATCTAAATCTTACAATAACTATAAAATATATGTGCCTATGTGTGTGTATGTATGTGTATCTCTATATCTTTCTGTGTATTTATCTTCTAACTATATCTATCTTTTACATAAAGATATGTTCATATTCTGTCTGCCTGTCCATATTCTGACTCAGACTAACTGACTCTCTAATGGAAGAAATATTCATAACACAGCAAATTCTCTAAAAAAGTAAAATTATTAGGATAAAAATAAGGTCAAAATATATTTACAGCTAATCTAAAATTAGAGTTGCTTGCTTAAAAAGAGACCTGTTCCAACAGAGAAATATCCTGGGGGAATTCGTTGATAATTTTTAACTATCTTGATTTCCCATGTGTTTTATATAGAAGAAAAGGAAACTTAGAGAATCAGTATTTACTTCTTGGGATTTGGGGCACAAATGTGGTTATTTTCTTATATGCAAATATATTATGATGATAAAGAGGAATAATTCCTTCCAATTGGAACTCTTCATGTGTGACCATTGATTTATTAAGAGCTGTTCTCAACATAATGTCATAGGGAAAGAATAATGTGGTATCAGTACAACTGAGTCATATGTCAGCACTGCATCTGTTTAACCTTGTGATTGTGGTCAGGATAGATGCTGCTTCTGGATCAGTTTCCTTATCTGGAAAATGGGAAGAGGATATTCTAGATGGTTCAAGCTCTAATCCTATTTAAGGGTTCTTTCTGCATACATCCTGAGCCAATCTTATGAAGGAAGCCCTGGAAAACACTCTCCCCCCCCTCAAATGTACCCCATGCACCATGGCCCCAGACATTCAGCCATTTTCATTTTGTTCCTTTGGATTAAACTCATATGATGCAGACAGACACCCTCTGAAATTTAAATAGAACTGAAAGGCCCAAACTACTGATACCTCAGTGTGCACTTATTAGTCACACCCCTTCATTTTATGACAAAGAATCCAGAGAGCACAATTTCTATGTGAGATCCAATTTATCTAAAATTTTCTGGATTCTGCCCCTCCCGCTAATATAGATACATATAGATATAGACTATAAAATCTTGAACTTAAACTATAATATAATGCCAATGAAAGAGGTGGTTAGATTCACTCCATTTAAATTTCTGAACAGTCATTCTCATTGAGTAGAATATGGTTTGGGTATGAGGGGCCCTAATGGAAGAGCTGTCAGGGAACTGGAGGAAAACATAGGACCATGGGAAACATGGAACAAAGTGAAGCTGCTGCTGATATCACATCAATTCAGGCCCTTCCTAGCTTAATATTAATACCCAATCTGTAGATGTGAATGCTTTACCAAATGGTGGGGCAGAATCATCAGAACGTGGGTCTCGAGTAGTTTTTTTGAGGTATCAATTACATATAACATATTATATATATGATATAGATATTATCCTATTATATTATACATCATTGTTATTTCTTTTGTACATTTCTTACTACTAGTATGAAATACAGTGTCTGATCACTATATCACCTATCACTAGGTTATGGAAAAAAAATAGAATAAAGAAAATATAAGAAGACCTGGTAGGAGACTAGAAGCCAAAATCTGTAGGCATACACCACTTAAAGGAAAGGAATATTTCCTGTTAATTTTCACATTTTTGCTTAGCAAAATCTGTAACATCTAGTGTAACTGAAGAACTCTGAAAGAGGGTCAGTAGTTAACATTCTGCATAAAAACACTTTCAAGATATATTCAATATCTTACTACCTCTCATCCCTTCCACTGCATTCATGTTAGCCTGTTGCAGTCGTCCCAAAAATGGTCTCTGCTCTTCATAGTAGTCAGAGCAATCCTATAAAATAAGTCATATTATGTGACTCCCCTTTGCAAAGCCCTCAGGTGGGTTCTTTTTCTACTCCAAGGAAAATCCAGCAGCCCACAAGGCTCCTGGTTATTCCTCTGACCTCATTAATATATCTCTCAGGTGTTGTCTCTCTGCTGTTTTCAAGCACAATGGATACGCTCTGTCTCAGGCCTTACCCCTGCTCTTCCCTCTACCTGGAACGCTTTTCCCCCAGACTCACTTACCTCTTCGGGGTCTTTATTAAAAATCACCTTACTGAGGCATTTCCTGACTATCCATTTGCAATTGTCATGTCCCCAGTGCTCCTGATCCCCTATTCTTGCTCAATTTTTTCCCAATACCACCTACTGCTGTCTGAAATATTTCTTGTTTGCATTCTGTCTTCTCCATATAGATGATAAACTCAATAAAAACATGGATTTCTGTCTGTTTTTACTTTGTTGAGGCTCCAGTGTCTAGAAAAATGACTAGTCCCTGATAGGGACAATGTAAATATATTTTGAATAAATGGATCAATGGAATCCATTGATTCAAGAAGGGAAGGAGAAAAGGAATAAAGCAGAGAGGTTTAAAATGAAGAATGGTTGGTGCCTGAATTACTCCAAGTAAAGTAAGTCCTGCTTTGGAACATAAATTGAAAGCCTTACTGGGCCAGGTCTTGAGAGTTGGAGGTTAAGTGACTTGCTCAAGATCACGCAGTGATTAAGTGGTAAAGCTGGGCCCAGAACCCACAAGATGGTCATTTACCATCACACCACCCACCTACCCCTGCACACACACAGTAGCTTCTGGGTTGCTTTAGTCAATCATGAGTTTGCATTTTAGTGGTAGAAAGTTTCAAAAATTCAGAGTATAGAGATTTATGATGATAAAATGGCAATCAAAATGAAACCTTCTCTCTCTATATTTGAACCTTTGTTGCTGATGATCATACAGCTCCTTGTCTGCCCCCTCCCTATTAGTAATCACAATTTAAATAGCTGAGGGAATCATTTACCTATGACCCAACATATGTCCAGAACTTTAAGGCACAATAGAGGATGCAAGGAAACTATGTGGCATGATTCTTGCTCTTATTGTCTTACTTATGACCCCAAATTAACAAAAAGTTGAAAAACACAATATGCATTCATTTCTCACTCCCCTGCTGTAAAATATTTCTAACACATAATGTTTTCTCAAAAATGTCTTTAGAATGAGTACTACTCCAGTGGGGAATCTTTCCATATTCTCTAGAGTGTAGGTAAGAGAATAAAGTGAAAATAAAATCAAATTATGTTAGAATTATCAATTATTAACAATGAAAAGGATCATGATACTTGTTCATAGTAGCATTAGTGACAATAGCCAAAAGGAAGAAACCGTCCAAATGTCCATCAATAGATGAATGGATGAATAAAATATGGTACACACAATGGAATATTATTTGGCCATAAGAACAAATGAAGTTCAGAGACATGTTACCACCTGGATGGACCTTGAAGACATTAATTTGAGTGAAATAAGCCAGTCACAAAAGGAAAAATTATGACTCTACTTATATAAATATGTAAAATAAGTAAATTCATAGAGACAGAAAGTATAATAGAGGCTACTAGGGGCTGTAGCAGGGAGAAAATGTGGAGTTATTGCTTAATGGGTGCAAAGTTTTTGTTTGGGGTGATGAAAAAACTCTTAGTAATGAATGGTGATAACAGCCACTATTAATTATGTGAATATAATTAATACCATCAAAATGTAGACTTAAAAATGGTTGAATGTTCCCAGTGCCTGCCCAAGCAAAAAGAAGTGGTCAAGTGGCCAATATTATGCTATATATGATACCACAATAATTTTTTTTTTAAAGGCCATGGAGTCTTGCCCCCACCCTCTAACCCAGTACTTCCTTTGAGAAAGATAGAAAAAGAAGCATGGAGCAGTGACTCATCTACTGTCACACAGAGGATGACCACTCTGGGTTGGAGCCCAAATCTTATATTCTCAGGTTGAACCATTCCCCTATTCTGTGCCATTTCTGCACACCAACCTGCGCTTATCTAAACTCTGATATCCAACATTATGTCCAAAGAAAATCCAGAAGTGCCACAGAGGAGAGCTAAATATGTATTTTAGCAACATGAGTGTACATTCCCAAGCAAAGGGAATCAAATTATACAAAGACAAGGAAAGAGGGGTATGTTAATTGACAAAAGCAGAATTATACCCAGGTTGTTTGACTAAAACCTTTCTGTTTTTCATAAACCATTTTGCCTCTAAACCTAGAGTTTACAGTCTCCATGGATGTTGATATTGCATTACAGTTAATGAGGTTGAAGCTCAAATGGAGGCACTGTTGGGTGGGTATGAAATAAATTGGGGATATTTGGCCCTTTCAAGAAGTAGTTTGGCATTGCTGTCATATTGCAGATGAGGAAACGGAGTTTCCCAATATTACAGAACTCTCAAGGGGTGAAACAGAGTTTACATCCATATCTGGTTGGTTTCAAACACAAGACTTTATCACAGAGGGTACTGGCTTTCTTAAAGAAGACACATTGGGAAGTGGAGAGACATATAAAGGGCCTGAAGTTCAGACTCACCAAAAGCATATGTTATAGTTCTACTTCATTTCTTGTGTCATGATGGGAGCAGTGCCTTCCAGAGGCAGGCAGATAGGCAGAGTACCCAGCAGATAATATACTCAATTCTTAATTAATATTTATTAAATTGTAATAATACATTTATAAATCACTTTCACACGATCTTGGAACAGTCTCTCCAGACCCTAAAACTATTATTAATTTTATTTATTTGCATATTTGGGTCTCTACTAAACTCAAAGACCCTTGAGGACAGGGAGAATGTTTTATACTTCTCTAAATCTGTCTCAATATAATCACTCATGTAGTATAAATTTGAGGGGAAAATGAGGTCATGACTCCATGGAAGACTCAGGGTAAATATTACTTTTAGAAAAGTGAGCACTGAGTGATTAGTTTTCTGCTAAGCTAGCAAGTAGTGAAGTTGGTATTTGAATTAGAGTTTTCATTAATTAATTCAATCATATATTATTTATATTCCATATCCCAGTGTTCCTTTTATTAACCTCTCTAATAGAAATGACAGCATCTATCCCTATTTTTTTGACATGGCTATTCCAAATTCCAATTACCTGGGTAATTTTTAAAATATACCCGGACACTGCATGGCATTTAATTCCTTTTCTGTCCCCTATCCCTCTCTCCCAGGTCAAAGATTTTGCAAAGCCCCTATAATTGTCAGATAAATAAAATCACATTGCTCATAATTGCCAGGAACACTTCTGTGTAATTAGATGTTAACTGTAGTGTCCCCTCTCCTTTATGACTCCAAATAAATACCTGTTTCTGTCTCAGTCTGGGAAAAAGCTTGGTTGGAAATGTAACTGCTTTGTTGCTCTCTATATAATTAACTACCATTAAAAGCAGCTAATTAGATCGTAAGTTTTAAATAAATTGCCCTAATTACCTTTGGTACATGGTGCATTGAGTCAGGAGGGCAAGTCCTTCAGAGCCAAGAAAACTTGGCTCTGTCACTAAGAGAATTAACAGAACTATTGGGTTTCTCTTTTCCTCATTCATGAATGGGAAAGTGAGAATGTAGGGGATGGGGTGAATACAGGCAGTGGTAACAATTGTGGGTGAAACATGTCTTACCCGGGCAAAGCCCATCCAGAGGATATCCCATACTGTCTCTCTGGGAAATGTTTCACTTGCGGGGAAGATGAAATAATATCAAGCATTGTCTTAGGAAAGAGCCTGCCACATTCTGAATATTTGTGAGATGTTGAATGAATCAATGGCTGGATAAATGAGTGAATGGGAATATGGATTAGAGGTGATATGGCATGAGAGTTAGGAGTTTCATTTTAAAATGAAAACAATTTATAGGTTTGGATTCTAGCTCTGACAATTATTAGCCAAGTTGGAGAAAGTCTCTGAAAGCATGCTTTCTCATTTGTAAAATGGGACTAGCGATTCTTGCTGTCAAAGTTGTAACAGTTTAATGGTTATGTGAGCCTAGCATTGTCACAAAATAAATTCTCAATAAATCTCAGTATGGTGATGATGATGATGATGATGATGATACTGCTAATATAAAATGTGCAGTTTTAGGATGAGTCTCATTACTATATCTGTAATGCCTTCCATTCATCCCATCACACAATTACACCACTCTTGACACAGTCATGATGGCAGCATTTATTCACAAGCAGAAGAAACTGATCGCAGAGCATTTGGTAGGCCCTGGGTCTGTGCTGGATTAAGTAAAGAAAACATTTCCTTGCTCTAGGGAGCACATTATCTGATGAGGCTATAGGCATGTAAAAATGACAGCATTTGTGCCATTACAAAGGCTTTTACAAAGTACTGTGTGGAAGGAAGCCCAGGGGAGCTTCACAGCTGATATTAATAATCAGTTCATTGAATCATTCCTTTATTAATCAAAGTATTTTATATATGACCATAATTAGAAGTAGCTGCAGCTATAATAATGATAACAATAGTGAGATCAATAGCTAATGTTTATTGAGCATGTATTATATGCTGGAAACTCTTCTAAGTGCTTTATGTATATTATTATACATATATAGTACATATAATTATGTATATTAATTAATTAATTAATTACTCACACAACAACCCTGTGAATAGATACTATCATTATCCTCATTTTTTAGATGGGAAAATGGAGGTCCATAGAGATTTTGCCACTTGTCCAAGTTTACATATCACAGCTTTCGAACATGCTGGCTGGCTACCAAAACTGATTTCTCAAAGCCCACTCACTACTGCCATGGTTGGTGAGGGAAAAGAATGAGATTTCTCCTACCTTTGGGTTGAAAATGTAGAGAGCCTGGTATTCATGCGGGTGTTGCCCCCTCACTTCGACTCTCTATACATCAGCTTCCTCATCTGATTAGGCAGGAAGGACTAGATGGCCTCTCAGGACCTTCCAACTACACAATTTCTCTATTTTACCTCTCTCACTGCCCTAAGAACCGGGGTGAGCAAGCTGAGATTTCCCATTCAGGCTGAAGTCGCTCTGAGGCCAAGGGCAGGTCCTGCTGAATTTTCCAACACAGCTGGCACAGACTCAAACACAAGCAGCATTCTTTCTCTCTCTTTTTCTGTCTCTCTGTTGGCCTGTCTTTCTCTCTGTATGCAATCATACACACATATATAAAGCTCTAAGAAAGTTACATAATGCAAGGAAATTATATGTATGTATAGAAAATACATACATGTGTATTAGAAAACTATATCATCATTATAAAATCAATCACAGAATGCCAAAAAATAAAGTTTTTCTCCCTAATCTCCCCAAATAAATGCCATCTCCTTATCCTGTGTCAGGATGTCTTGTGATTACTGTGCAGATTTGTTTTCCCCGTAAATGCCATGTATCTGTGTTAAGTTGACTCAATCTTGGCAAGGTAAGATCTTTCCAGCCCCACGTTTGTTTGTATTTATTTTTTAACCAAGATATATGTACATTTGCCTTTGACTTTATTCTCTGTCCACCTGAGTTTGGGATGGCCCATACCTCAACTTAATAATTGAAAGTCAGGTTAATGTGTACAACCCATAACCTATTGCCCGGGGCCAAACAGGTTTACATCTACTTCGACTCTGCAGAAATGAAAAGGGGGCCTTCTTTCTCCACTGCCTGGCACTCTGGCATTCTAAACAGATAGAGAGCATTGAAAAACCTGCAGAACTGGCTATTAGCAGGGCTCTATCTGTTGCCACTTTTGCCTGCTCATGTTTCCAAAGGGGAACATCACCCTATTTCCCACTTACATGTAGTGTGACAAAACTACCTCAGTCTGGAATGTCTTCTCGAATCCAATATTCAATAGAGCCTGTATTATCTCCGTGGCTTCTCTATGGATTGAATTATATCCTCTAAGGAGATATGTTCAGTTCCTAAGCCCTGGTCTCTTGAACATGATCTTACTTGGAAAAGGGATCTTTGAAGAGGTTATCATTAAGATGAAGCCAAACAGGGTTAGGATGAGTCCTGATCCAGTATGACTGATGGCTTTATAAAGAAAGGAAATTTGGACAAAGATGGATAGACAGACAGAGAAGAAAGCCATGTGATAGAGGCAGAAATTGAAGTATGCCACATCCACTCCAAAATCCACAAGATTGCTGGCAAGCCACTACCCAAATCCTAGAGACTACAGAGAAAGCATGGTCTGCCGACACCTTAATTTGAACTTCTAGCCTCCAGAATTGTGAGACAATAAATTTCTGTTGTTTTAAGCCATTCAGTGCATAGTACTTTGTTATGGTAGCCTTAGAAAATGAAAACAGACTCCATTCACTTTTCCCATGGAAAACAGTATAACTGGCTCAGGTGGGTCAGATATGCATTTCCATCTCAATGGCCAGAGTACACCTATTCATTCCCCATTTGACAGGAGCTGTAGGTATGGGCTTTTTGCCATGGCAACTTAAGAAAGATAGGGGCTTTTCTAGCATATAAGCTTTATAATCTAATTATCATATGTCTAATTTTTATTCGCTCATTTATTCAACAAACATCTAAGGAGTAAAGATTATGTATGAGGCAATATGCTAAGTGACTATAATTTACACTGCTTCTATTCTCAGTAGATAATTAGAGTGCATTGTGATAAGTGTTGATAAATGTATGCCCAAATTTCTAGTAGTAGAGGTGCAGGAACCTCAGTCTGATGGAGGGTAGGGCATTGGCAAGAAATGTTTTATGAAAGAGGTGGTGCCTAAGCTAGTCCTTAATGAAAAATGATAGCTATCCAGACAAAGGTAGCTGTAGGAAAGAAGTTTTGGACTTTGGGACACCATTTGCAGCAGATGTTAGTGGATTATCAGTTTTGAAAATATTGGCATCAACTGGTAAGTACCTAGGGAACTTTTTGAAATAGAATCCAGCATCAGCCTTCATGACGCAGACATGTATTAGATCCTTAGTGTCAATTTAAATCTATGAGTGGGAAGAAAATTGGCTTTTTCTTTGGTGTATAAATCTCCTAATGACAGGGGAGAAATTCTGATATGACATGGAGGTTTTGATTGTCTTATCTTCTTTTTGGTTTGAAGTGAAAATACAAAATTGCTTAAAACTTTGAATACAGGAAGATGTTTATGACTTAGAACAAAGCAATATAGGAGTAAATAAAAGGCTATTTGTTGAAAAAATATAGAAGGCCACTGTAGGGGGAAATACCCATTCCTGCCCAGAGTTGGCTCCATTATTTCTGTCCAGCATGGGGTAATGGGTTGGCTTCTATTTCTCAATTTGCCCCTTTCCTTAGGGATTTAGAGCAAAACTATGGAGATATTTGTAATGGTCTATGTGTCTCTATGTTCTGTCTGAGGTCTGAATGACAAGCCAAGCAAAGAAATTGAATTTTTCACTTCTCTAAACACTTTTGGCCCCTAGGAACACTGGAAAAGGTCAAGAATTTTGAAGCACGATCATCCCCAGGCTACAGGATCAAAACTTCTTTTTTAAAAGGTTGTTCCCGGCCCAATGAGACAGTCAGTCATGGTGGAGAATATAAACAGCAGTTTGTGTCCTCTGTGGCAGCATGCACTGCTCTTGGGAGGTTCACTTTGAAGACAATTTCTCGGGAGAGATTAATTTCTCTCCTTAGGGCAATTGCAGGAGAGAAAAACAGTGTGTGGGGTAAGACCTTTGCTTTTCATGGCCCCTGCTCCCTTTTCTGTTTTTACTTCTTCCTTTTCCTTGTCCTTTTGTGTTGTTTCTTTCCACCAACTCCTTTTTTGTCTCAATTTTTCTTACTAACCTCATTTTCAATTTTTTCTTTTTTTTCTTGTTGACACATGTAAAAGGCATCCTCTTAAATGGCTATGAATGATATTCATTTCTGGTATTGACAACTTTGTATAGCCTCTTACCCTTGAGTATAAGCTAGACTTAGAGACATTTCTAATAAATAGCATGTAACAGAAGACATAAGATGCCACGTCCAAGATGAGGTTACATAAAGAATACAACATGCATCTTGCTTGGCATTTTTCTTGATTTTCTCTTGGAGCCCTCTCTCTGACCTAAGAAGAGGTCCATATCTCAAGAAACTGGTGTCTCCAACCAAAAGCACTGAGGAACTGGATGGGTTCCATGTGAGTGTGCTTGGAAGTGGATCCTTCCCCAGTCAAATCTTCAGATGACTGTGGCCCTGCTGACAATTTGATTGCAGTTCTGTGACAGATCTCATGCCCAAGGATACAGATAAGCCTGCCTGGATCCCTTACCCACAGAACTGTGAGAAAGGCTGCTAAATTTTGGAACAATCTATTTTGTAACAATAGATAATTAATACAACCATTATCCTTTTAAGTTCTTTTTCTTCATTGACTCCTTTTTTTGAATCTTTTTTCTATTTTTTTCTCTGACTTAGTTCTTAAATACACAGATTTAAAATTTATATGCAGTGTTTAAAGTTAGAGGCATCAGAATGCTTTACTGTCAGTAACCATCAAACCAAATCATGAGTCTGCAAACATTACATGGATAATGGAAAAGTCAGCATCCCTGATCTCTGTTTACTTGTACTCTTTGGTAAATATCCATTTGCTATTTCATCAAAACCATTTAATGGGCAGCTACTATCTTCAAGGCACTATATCAGATGCCATGTGGAACAAGGGAAATGAATGAGATATATCTCCAGCAATTGAAGATGATATCATTTAGAATAAAATAAAATGCAGGAAATGAAGCATTCTATAAAAGGGATATCCCTATTGTCTTTGAATATTAAGAGGAGGGAGGGATCACATTCTACTTGGAGGAACAAGACAGGCTCTGTAAAGGGTGAATATGCTCATCCAATCTCTGTGCATTTACCTCACCCTGAGAGTTGATTTCTCTAACACTGCTTGCATGATCAACTCCTATTTAACATGCAAAACCAGCCTAAAGACTAATTTCTTTGAGTCAACCTCCAGAATTATTCTACATAGTTGATTGTTTACCTTTTTAATGCTTTCATAGCTCTCTATAACTCTGTCTACTTCAGCATTTTTCACGTCACTGCAATTATTTATTGTTACATTTGGCTCTTCCACTAATCAAGGGGAAGAGTGTAATTCAAGGAGCAAGGGACAATCAACTCTGCTCCAGGCTTAGGAATAGTATAGCTAAGAGGTTTGAGGTCAGAATGTGGTTGGAAGTGTTGAAATAATACTATGTTTGAATAACTACAAAATGCTGAAAAAATACCATTTTTGGAGAAAAAGCCATTTCAGGCCAAAGTATACTCTATTTTTTCAGCAGGGTGGTTTTCATTTACTATTTTCTTCTTCCCTTGGGAACTTAGAGCAAACTTGTGGGGATATTTGAAATATCTCATGCATTATTGTGCTCAGTCCTGAATCTTCACTGTACTTCATGACATGCATGTTTCTGTTTAGGAAATAAGGGAGATGGAATAGGTAATAAAAAGGGCACACAAGGGTAGGCCACGGTGGCTCAGCAGGCAGGAATGCTTGCCTGCGATGCCAGAGGACCCGGGTTCAATTTCCGGTGCCTACCCATGTTAAAAAAAAAGAAAAAAAAAAGGGCATACAAATTATATAAACCATGATTATAAACACCTAATATATGCTTTTGAAGGAAAACCAGAGAGGAATAATAGAAAATAAAACCAGCTGCTATCTTAGAATTGTCAAATTTTAATTCTTTAAAAAATTTTAACACAGGGTTTCTTAACCCTGAATTTGGGGCCTATGTTAGTTTGCAAACTGCTGGAATACGATATACCAGAACAGGAATGGCTTTTTAAAAAGGGAATTTAGTAAATTACAAGTTTATATTCTAAGCCTATAAAATTGTCCAAAATAAGGCATCCAGGGACAGATACCTAAATTCAAGGAAGGTCGATGGGTCAGGAGCACTTCTTTCAGCTGGATAATCATGTGGCTGGCATCTGCTGGTCCCTTGCTCCTGGGCTCCATTGCTTTTAGCCTCTGTTCCTTTGGGGATTCCTCACTTTGCTTCTCCAGGAGGGCTGGCTTTCATCTCTTGGCTTCCTTTGGCTCTCTCCAGATTCTGGCTTGCTTAACATCTCATGATGACGTCTGCTGAGCTCCAAGCATCTCCAAACATCTGTGTCTCTGTTCTCCAAGTGTCAGCATCTGTATCAGCTCTGCTCTGAAGTTTTTGTTGGCTCTGTCATTTCTGATGTTTCTCCAAAATATTTCTCCTTTTAAAAACTCTAGAAATCTAATCAAGACTGACCTAAAATGGGTGGAGTCACTTCTCCATCTAATCAAAAATTTGCATGCACAATTGGGCGTGACATATTTCTGTGGAGGTAATCTAATCAAGAATTTCTACCCTGAAATATTAAATCAGGGGTTAGAAAAAATGGCTAACTCCACAAGATTGAATTAAAACATTGTTTTTCTGGGGTACATAATATTTTCAAACTGGCATAGGATCTGATAATTTGGGGGTAAGGGAGCTGTCCTGTGCTTTATAGAATATTTAGCAACATCACTGGCCTCTACTACAAGATTTCCCAGTGTGATAAACATAAATGTCTTCAGACATTGGCAAATGTCCCTTGGGGGACAAAATCATCCTTATTTGAGAACCACTGTTTTAATGAAATGTTTTCATTATTTTTGTAATATTGCTTTAAAAAGAAAGAATATCCATAATTTTTTTTTAAAATGAAAGTAATCTTTACCCTTGAACTAGTGTTCTCTTCAGCCACTGGATAGAGAATACTTGAAAATCAGCAAAATTCTGATTATATCAGACAAAGGCGTAAAGCATTAATGCATGATGACCTGCTTGGAGATATCAGCAAAATTCCATCACTCCCCTGATTACTTGCAAAATGGAAGAAAAAAAAAAATCAGTGTGTGTTATATAAGAATATCTTCTACTGACAGTGCAGAGTATTTTTATCCTGGTGGAAGATGCCTCTGGGCTCTGAAACCTTCTGTCAGGGAGTAAAAAAAATTCCTAATTGCAGTGAAATATCTTTTCAGGCAACCTGTCCGTCATCAAATTCTATACGTAGGAGAAATGCATACTTTCTTTAAAAGGTGTTTCAGTGGAACTCAAACACCATGGGGTTTCTTTTTAGGGCCCAGGAAACTTCTTCGCAGTGTAAGAACTTCAGTTCAATTCATATTTCAAGAAATTGTTAAGGAGTACTTGCTGACACGGCTTGACCCCATGTTTTATATTTAAGGAAATTGGAAACCAGAGAAGTTAAGTCACTTGCAGTTTGACACAACTAATTAGCTGCACAGCATATAATTAAGCTCTAGTCTGCCTGAAGTTTCTTATCCTTCAGGCAAACTTCATCTTAAAAAGATTTCCCATCTTTGTAATAGTTATTATTGGAAAAGAATTTATTCCTCTATGAGGATGATGTCTTCCACAGTGTTTGACTTATGGAATGATCTTCAAAATGAACGTAAAATTCAAACATTTAGTGACTGAGTGTTTATTGGGTGCCTTCTAAGTGCCCAGTGCTCTATCAGGCTGATTTTGTAAGATTAGAACAAACATGCTTTATCTTTTTTCTGCTATCAAAATCGTATTCCACTTTCTGGTGGACTCACAAAGGACATTCAAGTCAATGCCAAGAAGTTATAATAGAATTTCTTGTATCTGGATTCTTGAAGTTCTCCGTATATACTACATGGAACTTTTCCTCCATCCCATTTCCCCTTTAGCTGAACTTTGCAGCTTCCCAAATCAGTATGGATCAAACATGTATGTCATAACCCAGTATGTGATAACCCAGTTACAAAAACAGTGGCAGGAGAATTTTAATTTTAGTGCAAAGGCGAATCCAGCAGCTATCTATGAATCTTAACAATCATGATGCTGATTCTGTAGAAGAGAGAAATATGTCGACTTAAAAGTAAGTTCTTGAGTCTCCTTGGGGTTTCTTTTGGATCCAGGTATGCATATAGGATCCTTTTGAGATTCTACCACCAAGGGTCATTGTGATAACTGTCACAGAGAGCAGAGTTGTGGGGTTGTCCCTTGGGTCTTTCCAAAATGCCACTGGAATGGAAAAACCCAAATTATCTTTTTTGAAGACATTGCCAAATGTGACACAAAATCTCTTCTCATTGGAAAGACATGAAATCAAACACACAAACTAAACAAGTGAGTGGTACCCATGGACACTGGGCTTCTTTCTCAACACTGGGGTAGTGAAAGCTGTTTGGAACTGTGAGCAAGAGACCTTGCTTCTAATTCTGTTTTCTGTGACTCTATGTTGTAAGACTCTTAACCTCCAAGTACCCCCAGTTAGCTCATCTGTTTAATAGAGAAGTGAGTATTGTGCCCAGTAGCTAATATGCAAGAAGGGAGGTGCTGATGGTAGGTTAATGTGAAATATTACTTTTTTGGAATGTGTAGTCATAAGAATTTTGCAGATGATTAATATCAGAAGATTTTAAAGGAAAATCTTGCTACACATATTTTTGAAAAAATCAACAGCCATTTTTTCCTCTGAGATAGATGGATGTAACCTGATAAAATATTCATTGTGCCTGCATGACAATCATGCTCCGATACATGCCTTTAAAAAAATGAATCCCAGGTGAACAGTCATTTATTCTAATCAGGCATACAAAGTAATTTTTAGGACAGGAAAAAATAACTGGATTAGGGAAAGGAGACCAAAAAAGTTGAAGTCTGTAATGTCTTAGGTTGGGTTTCCTAGACACAGAGACTTAAGATTGATGTGCAAGTGGCTTATTGAGGGAGAAACCAGTAAAGGTGTGGGGGAAGCAGGAGAGGGCATGGGATGCAATTTTAAAACGGTATAGTTTCAGCTGGGGTGCAGCTGCAGCCTGATCCTAAGGGAGTGTTGGAGTATGGATTGCATCACAGCTAGTTTCTTCTTGCAGGAGGGGAACCTGCCTTTTTAAACCCAAATGTGTTTCAACCAGACATTGTTTACTGGCGACCCCTTGGGGAAGTGTAACTCCCTAGGTTTATTCAGGCAGAGTGGGTGCTGTAGGCTGAGGACAGTAAACCATGACAGCCAACCCTTACAGCATCTGATGAATGGGTGTATCTGCTAGGCAACGAGAGAGCAAGTTCTGACACAAACAGAGCACACTAGCAGGCTGCTAGGGCTATTAATCTGAGTTAACATGAACTCTAGCCCTCCAGTATTATATTGTTCTCAAGGTCCAGGAAACTTCTCTGTCCTTCTTCCTCTTTTAGCCTCAATATCCAAAAAATTGCCTTAACCATAGGATATCCTCAGTAAATGTGTGTTGAATGAATGAGTGAATTCTTGACAAACATTTCCCCTTATGACATTCTATTTGGTGCATGCTTCCCCCACTTTTCCTACTGACTGTCCTGCCCTTGTTTCTCCTCTCATTCTTTATTGTATTCTTCAAAGTTGATCTTATGATCAAGTTGATTCACGGAGCCATTGACTATTCTAGCTCACAGAAAGCCATTCAATAGCTCCACATGAGCTATCAAATGAATATAAATTTAAGTAAAATTTAAACTATAGTAAAAGCTTAAACAGTACAACATGCCATTATCTTTTAGATTGTCTTATAGAGTCTCTATTACCTTGCATCTTATTGGTTTTTTTAATATTGTGGATGTTTTTCCATGCCATGTATGTTCACAGTGTGTGTGTGTATATGTGTGAGACTGCATATATTTGTGTATGTGTCCATGTCTGCATCTTGGCTAGTTATTGAATCTATGAACATTAAAAATACCTTTTCCAGGTTCTGAATAATAAATTATTCCCCATCTTCTGCAGTATCTCCATAAATGGTCTCCTTTCTTTAATTAGCAGCCAATACTCAGTTTACCACCAGCGACACTTAATAATAGTGGTAATAAAATAACAATAATATGGTAATAATAACTAATATTTATTGAGTACTTACTATATGCAAACCACTGTACACATTTGACATGTTTTGTCTTGTTTGATTTGATGACAATCTTATAATGCAGACATTTTTATTGTTCCTGTTTTCTATATGAAGGGAACATTAGCTTAGCAAATGTATTTAGTTTATCCACTGCCCCACCGCTAGTGAGATAAAGAAAGAATTTAAACACGAATAGCAGACTCGAGGACTTTGATCTTAGCCACAAAGCGGTAACATCTTTCCTTCTAGAACATGTCAACATTATGCTGTAGAGTCTCCTTGCTTCAATCCATTTTATACATGACAACCAGGATGATTTTTATAAAACATAAATCTGATCACTGTCACTCCGCTGCTAAAAACTCTTCTGCAGTTTTTTTATTACTCTCAAGATAAGACTTGAAGCCCTTAATAATGATTTACCAAACCCACCCTGCTTGGCTCTCCTAAAGACCTCTCTCTCCTCATTTCCTGTCCTTCTTTACCTCACCTAGATGTTGAATTTCCTGCTGATTCTTAATGACACTGGACACCTTCTCTCACTTTTGGACCACAGCATGAGTTGAGTGTGGAACAGGTTCTCCTTTTCTCCTATTCTCCTCACTTGAAAATATACTTTTTTCTGTAATGTTATCTCTGCCAAGAAACTATTCATCGCCTTCCAAACCTGTGTTAGCTATCCTTCTTCCTCGAGACCAGTGCTTGAGTTTATTTATTGTTGTATCCCCGGGGACTAGGAGAAAGTGTGGAACATAGTTGCAGGTAAATGTTATTTGCCTTGGATGGAAAAAAAAAGAATATTCTAATGATGTAAAGTCACTATCTTGCACCTACCTTCAGTGTAAGCTGTAAGGACGGTGACAATGCTTAATGCAATGGTCTGTCCTGCACAATACCTAAGACATTGTCTGTTACAGAATAGTTTCTTAGTAACTATTCATTTATTATTATTAAATTTTACCTTTGACTGCAGTCACAATATAGACATTTTTCACCCAAGAAAATAAATGTGTGACTAATGGCTTTTAATTCAACCCAACATATAAAATGATGGAGTTGAATTGAATATCATCAAATAGACCTTCTTAATGAACCAATTCATCTACAGTCTATCTTGTGGGTACTTCAACTGTGTCTGTTTGAAACCTTTTAGTTGGGAGAACTCATCACTTCCTAAGAGAAGCTTTGCTGTTATGGAAGAGTCACAAGTTTTCGTCTATCATATTAATTCTTATCTTGAATCAACATATTTTTCCCTCTTATCATATAAGACCCATTGGGCAGGGAATGCAGGCACCATCAGTAATTCAATGTAGGGCAAGCTGACTTTGTCCTTATTTTACCACTCTGTGCTCCTCTGCATATCAATGCCTACCTCCCTGTGATTCTAATTGAGGGGTGATTTGAAAAAATGCTGTACTTGAGAGAGGGGTGGAGGTGGGACACAGAGATTGTCTCAATGCCTGGCTTGAAATTGTCCCACAGAGCAATCATTTCCCAATGTTCTTGGCTTCAGCCCAAAATGCTTACGTGACAGTCCATCTTCCTGACTCAGCCTCTGTGTCCAGACAAATGATTCACTCCCAGTGCATTTTTCTGCTCTTACTAAATAGGCCCTCTAACCATCACTGTATCTTTCAATTCCAGTTAACAGCTTGGACAGCAGTTTTTCTTAAAAAAATGTTACTAAGTAAGCATGCTTAGCCAGAGAAGTTGTGCAGACTATTCTGTGAATGCTTCCCAAACTTCAGATTCACAAAGTTGACTGCCTTCTCTAACCTCATGACAAAGCCCATCCCACGTTATATTCGTTTATCCCTTGACAAATTATTCACCTTCGTCTGACATTTCCTGAATCTTAGCTAAAATCTATTAAGCACAAACTATAGGCCAAATACTGCAATAAATGCATTGCGCACATCTCATTTATTTTTACTAAAAATCTCTTTGACACTGGTACCATTAGTATTCTCATCTTATAGAGGAGGAAACTGAGGTACAAATAATTTAAATAATTTAGCTGAAAGGTACATAACTATTAGGTGGAAGATAATAATTTGGCCCCAGGCAATATGATTGCGGGGTCAACAGCTGTCTTGCCCGTACAGGTCTATTCTACAGTGTGGTAGATGACATAGGCTGTTTGTGTTAAAGCTATTTCATGACCTTTGGCATATTAACTCAACTCTCTGGACATCAGTTTCCTCATATGAACTAAGCAAGAACATGGCTGAGGTTAATGTTTTCCAATACCTTTCATTACATGTAACTGCCAATATATCTTTGGCCACAGGTCCTATTAGTTTGGAATAGATAGAGTTGGGATGGAAAGAAACAACTGCCTCCAATGGGGAATGTGAGGGAGTAAAAAATCTGCTGATGGCACTACCTCTAACCTTTAATGCTTTTACAATTAAAAAGACATAGAACAACTCAGCAATCCAATTCTCACCTGTCTGTAGGCACTACCCATCTCAGTAATGCTATTTCTTTCCATTTTAGTTCCATACTCTGGACTTAGAAATAAAAGGGACACATTTCAAATTATTAAATGTGTTTTGAAAAGGAAGGGAAAGGGAAGGAAAGCAAATTATATAGTGTGAGTGTGTGTTATGTACCTGCACATACACACGCTAAAAGACAATTCCCAGAACTGGCTATGAAAGAGATTTATGGTTGTCAACTCCATTATCCATTTTACTTCTGTTTATTATTTCCTCTCCAAAGACAGATGTGATGTCAGAACTCTAGAAGTCTTCTTGGTCTATATGGATGAGGACTCCCTCACAAACTAGGCATGGCAGAGTGGCAAGCTGGCAGAAATAGAGCCCTCAAGACTCTGTGGAATTCCCTTGAAAGTCCTGAAAGTCTTACATTTTGATATCTCATATATGGGAGGATAAAGTTTTAATCTGTTTAGGCCACTAAATCATGACTGTTTGTATTTTTTTGCAATCAGATTTCTGAATTAACTAAGGAAATGCATTCAACTGTAGATAAAAATTCAGCCCTGAGTTTCCTGGTAATAAGGGTAAAGAAGGGCTGTTAACAGTATCAAATATGCAAGGGTAGATTAACCAGGTACAAAGTCATACATTTTGCTTTAAAATGAAAATATATTCAATGAGATATCACACAAGAACCACAAAAGAATATTGTAATAATCAATGCTGCCCAGGCATGTGATGCTCTACCTCTGTCACTGGATGCTTTCATGCATAAATGCAGTGATTGCATTCTGCATCTCACAGGGAAACTGATTATTAGAAAGGAAGCTCATCTACCTCTAAATTCTCTCAGAATTTTGCCTTTATTTAATTTATGATTGGCCTCAGGGTTTAATTTTTCCATCATCATGAGAGCCTGAGTCTATCAGAAATATGTTTTTACACTGACACTTGACCCTCACGTGACTTGCAAGAACAGAGACAATCTGTCCTCTTTACCACTCTCCATTAGCTATTCTTTCAACTAGAAATACGGATCTTTGGTGTAAAGCGGATGCTCACTTAGAAGGGAAATCAGAAAATCAGGACTACAGTACAGTTGACTAGAGCTTATGATTCCAGCCACCCATGTCTAAAGTCTGGGTGGTCCTTTAGCAATGAATAAAAATATTCTTATAACTGAGAAAGAAAGTGAATATCGTTCTCATAATCACCAAATGATTTATTTATTCAAGATCCTCTATTTGCTCAACTGAAAGGAAATGTTATCTACATCTTCAAGTTTACCACCACAGATTTCTTGGACGATCTGCAAGGACCTTAGAAATTATCTGTCTCAACTCCTACCCTTTAAAGAGTCAGAAATTGAGGCCTGGAAAGTGGAAGAGTTAGGTCCTGGGAAATTAGAGAGGGCGCCAATATCATGAGTCAGATCTCCTGAAACTTATCTTTGAGAAGACTGGTATAAAAGGGTCTTCATATGGCACAAATAAGGTTAAGGTTTTGTTTTGTTTCCTTGTTCTGTTGTCTAATGGTCCTCAAGGGTACTTGTGCTAGGTTTCACTTTCATCTGATCATCTCTTCTTGGAAAATTCAAGAAAATTAATATTTCTCATTGATGATCACACTAGAAGAAAGGGAGGGGTTCAGTTCCCTAGGCTGTCATGGAGATTGCCTCCATTGAGAGGAAATAATTCCCTTTGAGAAAAGAAGGATATTTTAAACTGTTCTAGCATTGTGATTTACAGAAGAAACTCTGGAGTTAATCATACCTGATTTTGAATGCTAGTTTTCCCACATATAGCTTAAATTAATTAAATTACTTAAATTACCTCGTCCTATTGCTGAATAATTTCAAGCGTCAGCTTTCTAATGTAAAAAGATGATTAAAAATATCTCACATAATAATACTCAATAAATGTTAGTTAGCTGTTTTCAAGCAACATTCTTATCCCAGGGCAGGGCTGTAACACAAAGACTTATCCCCAGAAAAAATTGGTGATTTGCCTAAAGATAATTGATTACAGAAGAGCAATTGGAGCTCAAGTCTTCTGATTGTTGCTCTTTTCCCAACATCTAGTGTGAAATTCTGGGATACTTCATGAAATTCACTTTGACTTCAAGGAAGATATCACCAATCTTTTTCTTTCATGGATGAGATGGGTCTTTAGTACAATTATCAAGAGGACACAATTTAGATGGAGAGAAAAGTAAAGGGTCTCAGCAAGACAAAATCTCAGATTGACAAAGTATGAGACATTGACAGGGACAGAAAGGATACGGGGCATTATGAAATGTTATAGGCATAGGGCTTTATTCTTGATTTAACTCTATACATTCATCTGATAAGGGAAGAAATTGTTACCAGGAGAGGCAACATGATAAATCCAAGAACATAGTTTTTCTATCTCCTTATCTATAGTTCATTGTTATAATATCATGCTGCTGTTATTAATGAAAAAGAATATTTGTCTTTCAAAGCTTCAGCAAATATTTTACACATTGCAAATGCTCAGTAAGTAGGGTGACCACATGTAATTAATTTATTGTCCCTCTTGGGGTAAAAAGGGTTGCTATTTGAAATTATGTCAGGACAACTGGCATAAACCAGTGCTTGATTAACTAAAGACTAATTACTGATTACCATGTCTTTCCTAATGACCCAGCTTTGATCTAATTTCCTGAGCCAGCTTAGAAGACCTGTTGATTGTCTCCCCCAAAACTTTTGTTTTTGAGAACAGAGCACATTTTTAACATTTACGGGTAAGTGATGCCTGAGTTAGATTAGGCTTGGCATTGACTGATCTTTTTGACCTGAGCCAGGGCCACTTTCCATAGACCTTTCTTCCTCCATTACTAAACCCATTGTAAAATGAGTTGACTATTTCTCCACCAGCCCCCTCTTCATTAACCTTACGAATTAGCCTTTGAAAGGTGTTGTTTCAAATACTGACGAGAAGTCCGAGTAAATTTTATATATATATATATATATATATATACACATATATATATACATATATATATATATATATATATATAT
>PVIY010024185.1:0-38379 GCA_004026745.1 Myrmecophaga tridactyla | reverse complement strand
GGAGGGGGCAGGGGGAGGGAGGGGGAGGGAGTGGGGAGGGAGCCCTCAGCCCAAGGAGGGCCACGGGGGTCGGGGTGGGGGACAGTGAGAACTCACCACCAAGCTGGAGGGCCGGCCCTGGGCAGTGGCCGCGGAGGCCGGGTTGCGGAGACCTGAGAAAGGGTCTGGGGAGAGTCCAGACAACGCTTAGGAGGCAGAAAATTCTGGAAGGACTAAGGACAAGCCGCTGCCCAGCAGCTGAGAAAGGAGGCTTTTTTATTTTCAGCACGAAGCTCCAAAGCTGGGCAAGCACAACCCTTAACTCGGGGGACTGGGGTTGCTTTGCCGTTGAGGCTCTGCTTGGTCAGAAGCCGCCCACGATGAGTCACAGAGGACCCCGCGTCAGGCCCTACAACTCAGCCAAGCCGCTTCCCTGCCGGGAATCTGTGCAGCTGGCAGGTGGTGGCGGGGGGCGGGGAGCCTGTGTCCAGCAGCCCCGGCCCCATCACCCCGGGGTTGTTTTCATATGGACCTTCTCCCCGGCTCAGCCTTCCTGCCACCGCCTTCCTTGGCCCGCAGCCCCCGGGGGTTGTAGGGTGACTCGCCATCAGGTCTGGCCGGCGCCTGAGCCGCAGTAGGCCTGCAGGATGGTGCTAGGTTTCCATCTCGCTTTCTCAAAACCTTATTTCTTCTTCATTTGCGTCGGCATGCTTAGCTCGTCTCATCTGTTCACGGCACCATGCCCTTCCGATGACAGAAAGGAGGCCAAGCTGGCACTGATGGGCTGGCCCTGACCCCCTGGCATTTTCTAGCAGCCACTGGGAAGGCGGCAGTGACTGTGGGGACGGGGGCTGAAGGTCTGGGCCCGCCAGCTGTGTCCCGGCATGCTGTGAGTGCTTTAAGTAGCTGTTTCCATCTCTTGCCCACAACAGCCATGCACAGTGGGGCTTTGCTGTCGGCCCGTTTTATGGATGGGGAGCCAGCCCGGGGAGGTCGCACACCTTGCCCCGGGGGCGTGAACCCAGGCAGCTTTGTTCTGAGGCCCACCGGCACCGCCCCCCAGGGTGACCTGAAATCAGCCCTCCAGACTAGAGAAGGGATGTCAAGAGAGGGGGGCACAGCAATGCCGTGGGACGGGGACTGCGGGGCCATATTAGGAAAGGCTGGAATCGTCACGCCAAGGAGGTGAAAGATGGTATTAGACTAGCACAGGGAGGGGCCCAATGAAGGCAGGAGTTTGGAAAGAGAGGTGGTGGGTTCCCAGGGTGAGGGGGGCCATGGGAGGCAGGTCCCAGCTGGGGCGGAGGCTTCTGCATCTGGGACGTGGCTGTACCAAGACGGGGGTGAGCACCAGAAGACAGTCCAGGGGCTGCAAGGAGAGCATGGCACACGGGGTGGAGGTGGGGCACCCTGTCGGAGGGGCTGGCTGTGGCACGCGCAGCGGAGAGCTGTGGCCTGGTGGAGCCTTCCACCTAGAAGCTGTGAGTGTGGGGGACTCGGTGGAGAAGGAGGAGCGGGAAGAGGAGGCTCAGCTGGGCAGCTCCAGTGGGCACGACCTGATCCCCGGGCGTCCCCACGGACACAGCCTTCGCATGTGTGCCCAGCCTCACGGTCAGTGGCCCTGTCCGAGAGCTTCCCTCCCACATGCCAGGCTCAAGAAGAAATGGCAGAGGGACAGCCACGAGGGCAGGAGTCGTGCAAACAATCAGGCAAATGTGAAAAGACCAAAGAGAGTGAGTGTCATGATGGAAGAGGTCCAGGGTTTAAGTGGGGGGCTTCGGTTTAGGTGGTGAGGCTGGGGGAGAGGAGAGAGGCCACGGTGAAGCTGAATCTAAAGGGGGAGGGTCCCAGGGGCACTGGTGGGCAGGGTGCATCCCACTACAGGCTTTACAGGTGCATGTGGGGCAGCCTTGATTTGGGCAATGATTTTGGACATGCCGGAGGGCATCTGGGGACAAGTGTGGACACAGTGAAAGTGAATCTGGGGAGCTCCGATGAGTTCATTTGTTTTCTTGCTTGTGCAACATTCTTTCACTCATTCATTCATCCGTCCACTCATTGACTCATCAGACATTATTGAACTCCCACTGGGTACCTGGATGGGTCATCCCCAGTCCCTGGCCTCAGGGACCTGGATGTGATAGGAGGACCGAGCAGAAGCATGTAGATTCCAACATAAAAAGTAGGTGAGGGCGGGCTATAAACTCAAGGCCCCTGGGCATCAGTGGCAAGTGCCTGGAAGTCTCTGTACCTGCCCTTCTCACTCAGGATGAGATCCTGGCTTGCCTTTAGGAATCTGTCAGGTGTGGCAGGAGTCCTGGAAGGAAGTGGAGATCTGGGGACTTCCCCTGCAGGCCACCCTCAAGGTAGGCACCTGGCACCCAGAGCTCTGTGGCTGTCACAGATGGTCCTGGCCAGGTGGCCCTCTGGCTTCTTCTGGCTTACTGTCACGGCCCCAGGCACCTGTGCCAGGGTCAGAGCAGAGCTTATCTAGGAGCCAATCACCTGCCGGCAAGTCCCGGGCAGGAGCTGGCCCCTCCCACCTGTTCCTAAGATGTTGGAAAAGCACCTTCCTGCCCAAAGCCAGCTGGAGCAGTTGGCAGTTGGCAGCTGGAGAAGCCGGGGATGTGTGCCTTATCTCTCCCTGTCCTAACTGGAATTTCAAACTGAGTGAACCCTGCCAAAGCAGAGACAGGCAAAAGAACTCGATGTTCTTTTTCAGAGCTCAAAAATAGCCCTTTTTGAGTTTGGGGGAAGATCTAGACTTTTTTTTTTTTTTTTTAAATCAAGTACTCCAGCGCTAAATTCAGCCTTACTGGTATTACAGAAAGTGAAGCAGCAGGCAACGGTGATGGGCTGTTCTCTCCCACCACTCACTCCTTCCTTTGTGGAACCCTAATTTCCTCTGAGCTGCAAAATGGTTTCATTTCCTCTTGGGCCTGTGACCGACATATATTACCTTCTAGGATATATGTCGTTGTCCTTAGAAGTCTGAAGTCCAGAGAAAGTTCTGGAGCTTTAGTAGCCTAGTGTGTGAAGGATGGGAGCTCCTAGAAGCCAAGAGTATCCTCACTGGATGGTTTCTGGCAAACCATCTCCTTCTTGATCTTGCTGGAAAAGTGGGACATCAACAACCCTTGGCCTGAATGCTTGTTGTGAGACTCAAACAATATAAAAACAGGAAAAGTTGTTGCACGCCTGCTGAGTCTCATTAATGTACCAGATCAGCCTTCAAACACACTCCATTTTTTATGGGTGAGGAAACTAAAGCTTGGTAAAGGGCAATGATTTGAACAGAGTCCCCCAGAAAGTTAGTGCCACAGCCCAGGCTGGAGTCCAGGTCTCCTTCCTCTTTGTCCCCCCCCACCCCCCGCCGGTTGCTGGTGACCCCCTTGCCTCTGCCCACTACAGGATGCTGGCATCCCAGGCCCAAAGGCATTCGCCATTTTCCATCCTTTATGCCCTCTAAGCAAGGCCAGCCAGCCGTGTGCGGACGTATTTTTCAGACAATTCCCAAACCTTGTTTACCCAGAAGCCAAGCAGCGGCCCAGAACTGCCGTGAGCTGAGCTCCCCATGGGAGCTCCCAGATTCGCTGCGGGGGGTGACACGGGGTGAACTGATTCACCTGCTGCTGACTCAGGCCCAGCTCCTGCTGCCCACGGAGGCGCAGCCCGGATTAAAACCCAGAGAGCTTGACAGGGTGCAGATGTCTCTCTCCCACCACTTCTCCTTGGTGGTGAACAGGCAAGTCTAATTTTAGCAGAGAAGACTCTCGGAAGGTGAGAAGCAGATGGGACTTGGGGATCATCTCGTCTTGAGGTTCTCAGCTCCTGCTAAGCATCGAAAGCATCCGAGGAGATTAAAAATACATCTCTGGAGATTCTGACCGGTTGGGCCAGCATGGAGACGGGGCTCTGATTTTGCTTTAAAGCTCCCCAGTGATTCATCTGTGCTTCCAGGGTTGAGAGCCCCTGACTTGTCTCCCTGCCCCCTCGTTGTACAGAGGAGGCCAAAGCCCAGAGAGGGCAGGGGCCTTGCCTGGTCACACCAGCAACAGGACACAATCAGGATTGGAACTTTTTCGCCTGGTTCCTCATCCACCTCTGAAGTTGTCTCTCTACCTGCAAACTTTGTCTGATGAAATGGCATGGGGGTTTAAAAAAATCATCACCAAATACTTAGCAAATACTTACTGGGTGTTCTGGGAGAGATGGAGGAGAGAAAGAGATTCTTCCTTGACCTTCAGAAGCCCACACTCCAGTAGGAATAAGTCATATATACACATATCTCTAACGAGTGCTGTAAGAGATACCAGATGCTCTGGGAGAACTGGGAGGGGAGGAATCCAGGTGGACTTCATGGAGGAGGAAGAGCTACTCCAAGTAGCTTGAAAGGTGGGGATAGAGTTGCAAGATAAAATACCGGATACCTGGTTGAATTTGCATTTCAGATAAACAATAAATAATTTTTTAGTATAACTATGTTCCATGCAATATTTGGAAATAATTTTTTTTTGTTTAAGTGTATCCTGTTCAATATTTGGAATTTTTTTTAGTGTGAAATGCCCCATTCAATATTATATACAGCCTCACCTCCTTCCATCTTCCCTGGTTCCCCCAACGCTCCTCCCTCTCTGGCCTTCCACCTCCTGAACTGTGGGGCTTTCATACCTGCCATTCCCTCTGCATGGAACATTCTACCTCCTGCCCTCAGCTTGGCCAACACTTACTCATCCTTGCCATCCCAAGTCCCTCCACTGTGTTGTCCCAGGGCATACTAAACTTTCTCTTTTCAGCACTTCTTCTGGGCCAATGTCCCTAATCACATGCTTGCTTGCCGAACACCCCTTTCCCCCAGCGGGCTGTCAGTTGTGTGGGCAGAAATGCCTGTCTTTCTCCTTCTCTGCTGTCCCCTCATGCCCCAGAGCCAGGCCCACAACATGGGTACTTCATGGATGAATGAATGAATGAAAGAAAAAATGAGTGAATGAATGAATGAGCATGGGAGAGATATAATCAGATTTTGATTTCCAGAAAGATCTTTCTGGCTGCTCTGTGCTCAGTGCTGGGTTCTGGAAGGATCTTGGTTTCTTGGGGCCTCCGTAACGAAAGTACCACAAACTGGGCAGCTTAAGACAACAGAAATGTCTCCCCTACAGCTCTGGAGGCCTGCGATCCGAAATCAAGGTGCCACGCTCCCTCCTGAAGCCCGTAGGGGAGAATCCTTTGCTTCTCCTGGCTTCTGGCATTCGCAGACCACCCTTGGCATTCCTTGGCTTGTCGACTCATCACCCCCTTCTCTGCCTCCATCTGTACCCAGCCTTCTCTCCTGTGTCTTCCTCTTCTTATAAGGACACCAAACGTACAGATTTAGCCCACCCCATGACCTCATCATTTTACTATATCTGCAAAAACCCTATTTCCAAACAAGGCCACAGCCACAGGTCCCAGGGGTTATGATTTGAACATGTTTTTTGGGGGACACACTTCAACTCATAAGGTTGGGGTAGGGTGGGCGGGGGAGGAGGAGGCTGAGGCCAGGGCTCTGGTGATTGTGTAGCCGTGACACATTTGGCCAAGAAATGCCAGGGCCTCCACCAGGCCGGAGGGGATGGGGATGGGCAGTGGGAGGGAGGCGAGCGGTCCTGGAGCGGCCAATGGACAATTTAGGGGCCTGGGGGTCTGGAGGAGGTGGCACCATACCACCTAGGGTTGGCACCGAGGCACAGGTGATCGGTAGGAAGAGGCAGTTGTGGGAAAGATGACGAAGCCGTTTTTGCCCAAGTGAGGTGGGATGTCTGACAAGCAGGAAGATGACAGAGTCTGAGTGAGCGGGGGTTCTAGAAAAGTCTAGGCTGGGGGTAAGGCCTGGAGGGCCAGGTCAAAAGAGGAGGCGAGGGTAAAAAAGATAAGAGAAGCTTGGTGCCAGCGTTGCCTGCCATTTCTGGGAGCAAGACTTGGTCTGCCATGTCCGCCCCGGGCGGCTGTTCCGCCCCGAGGTGAGTGTGGCCCCCTGTCCCCGCAGCCATCCTGGGAATGCACACGCTCATGAGCAACCCGCAGTACTACCAGGCCCTGGGCAGCAGCGCCATCGTGAACAAGGAGGGACTTGACAGTGAGTACGCGCCTGCCCCGCCCCCCCCCCGACCCGGGCACCCCCTGACCCCGTCTTGTTTAGGAAGACCCCCTGCACCCCAACCTTGTCAAAACGGCCACCCATATTCGCTTCTAAAGTTTTAGAGGTTCGTTTGTATTCTCTACATCTTAATCCACCTGGAGCGCTGGAGATGGGACATCTTTGAATGGACAGGCAATTGTCCCAGCGCTGTTTTATCCCCAAGCTTTCAGCCTTTCACCCCTGATTTGGGGTTCTGCCTATATTATAAATGTCCATCTCTTTCTGGGGATTCTTCTTTTCCCCGCTTATCATTCATTTGCCCTTTCCTGTGCCAATATTTCATGGTCTTTTTAAAAAAAAAAATTAATTTTTATAGCCCTTATAAGTCTACAGAAAAATCATGCAGAAAGCACAGAATTCACCTATACTACTTCCCACACACACTGAATTTTCCCTATTATTAACATTGTGCATTACTGTGGTACATTTGTTACAATTGATGGATCAATATTATTATAATTATATTACTAACTAAAGTCTATTAGGGCTCAGGCATTGTGTTGCACAGCCTGATGAGTTCAGTTTTTGTTGTGGTAACCTATATACAAGTACATTTCCCCTTTTTTATTGCATGGTCTTAATTCCCTTCCAAGCTCATGTTTTGGCCCCAGGGAGGAAGGAGTGTGTAAAGGAATGATAATTATCCTTCCCACGTGCAACATTTGCCCACTTCTTTCTCCTCAAGGGTTTCCCCTCACTGATATCATGAGCCCAGGCTAAATGAATATCCCCACTTTGCAGAGGAGAAAACTAAGGCCCCACGAGTTTAAGGAGTTCGCCCCGTTCTTGCAGGATGCCAGAGGCAGAGTGCACACGCCCAGCCCCCCAGCCCAGTGTCTCCCACGCCCCCTCCGCTAGCCCCTGCCACGCCCAGCATCCTTTCATCATCCTTGTGTTGGGGGCGCATGACCCCCATGTCCGCATGAGCCACCTCTCTTTTGTCGGCCCGTCTAGGTGTGATCAAACCTACACAGTACAAGCCCGTGCCCGACGAAGAGCCAAATTCAACCGATGTGGAGGAGACGCTGGAGCGGATAAAGAGCCATGACCCCAAGCTTGAGGAGGTCAACCTCAACAACATCCGGGTACAGCCCCTTGCATTCCCTGGACCCCCTGGGGTGGCCGCCCCCAGGGCGCAGATGGGCCTGTCCGGCTGTGCCGAGGGAGCGGGAGCTTGGGTGGGCCCTGGCTGTTTCTGGATCAGGAGGGCGGGAAAACCTCAACTCATGGAGCGTTTAAGAGGGGTGGACAGTGGCCACATGTGCAGCCCACTGCCCCTCTGCAGGGTTCCCCGTCCTGTGTCTTGAAGCCCTGAGAGATTCTTGGGGAGTCAGACCCAGGCTGTTGCAGCCCCAGACCTAGAGGCGTGACCAGCGTGGTGCCTGTAGGCAGCTGGGGCAACCCAAGCTTGGGGGCGACCCCAACCCTCGCCACTGCTGTGTCGTGTTCATGTCCAACCTCTCTTTCAGCCCCAGAAGGGAGCTGGCGGCCCAAATGCCCAAAGAAATATCCTAAGCCGCCTGCCCATGTTTCTCTGGACATTTCCCTGTGTGGCTTCCTGGTGCAGAGGAGGGACAGATGGCCAGGCCGTCCTGCCCAGGACAGGCTGTAGGAGGAATTCAGATTTAGGTGCAGCTGCCTGCCCAACTGCTCAGCTCGAAGCTGGCAGGATTCATTCTGGGAGGGTTGGAGGGTATCAGACAAGATCTACCCCCACCCCCACTCCCACCCTGCTCCTCTTTCCTTTCTCCTCTGCTTTCTTTTAAGAGGCTGCCAGCCGCCTCCCACCCCCTACCCTGGCACGATCAGATTGGAAGCCGGTACCTGAGTATTCTCCTCCGCCTTCCCTCCCCAGGCTGTGCTCCCACAGGGAGCTAAAATGACTCCTTGAAATGAGAGAGCAGGAAAAGCACAGCCAGGTTCTTGCATGGGCGCCCCAGCTGTCTGCCCTGTGCCTGGGGGGGGAGGCAATAGCACAATGCAGAATTGTGCACTCGGGACGTGAAGGCCAGCTCAGAACCGGGTGGGCCTCAGTTTCCCCTTCTGCACCATGAGGCAGTTGGACAAGATCAGCGGTTTGTTTTTGTGTTTTTTAATGTGGGTATTTGTTTTTTTGCGTGGGCAGGCTCTGGAAATCAAACCTGGGTCTCTGGCATGGCAGGCAAGAATTCTGCCACTAAGCCACCATTGCCCACCCAGTTTTTTTTTTAATTAAACGTTTTATTTTGCAATAATTGTAGATTGATATTCATGTCAAAGAAATAAGGAGTCCCTGAGCCCTTTCCCTAGTCTTCTAAATGCTAACATCCTGCAAAACCACAGTGTAATGTCACAGACAGGATATTAATGGATACTGTCCAGATACAGGGTGTTTCCAAGATCAGTGGTTTCATCTGAGGCTTAAAAAATTTAAAAACCAATGCTCAGGCGCCACCATCAGAGGTTCTGATTTCACTGGCAGGGGGCAGGCCAAACATCAGAATTGTGTAAAAGCTCCCCATGAGCTCTGATGTGCAGCCAGGGCCAGGACCCTCAGGGTCGTATGTCCCTTAGAGACCATTTAGAGCAATCCTCCCCCCTCTTTCCCAGAAACAGAGCCAGAGAGGGAAAGAGACTTCCCTGGAGGCAGAAACTGCATGGGGTGAAAGTTGAGCCCCCAGCCTGTCCTGGGTTCTTTGCACACTTCCCTCCTGTGTCCCCCTGCCCTGATTTTCCCTTCCCTTCTGGTCTCTGTGTACAGGGCCAGAGAGTTGTGGGTCCATTCTGAAGTTTTCAGGGAGCGTTTTCTCAATCTGTTTGCTAGGAAATTCTCCCTGAATCTCATCCATCTGGGGCAAAGCCGTGGAGCAGGCAGAGCTGGCACCCTTGTGGTCTCAGCTTTTTAGTCAGGGACTGGCCAGGAGTGGATCTGCCAGAGGGGCTGCCCTGTCTGCTTGCCCTGGGGAGAGGGCTGCAGGTCACTGCCCACTGCTCTCTCTGCAGAATATCCCCATACCCACCCTGAAGGCTTACGCCGAAGCCCTGAAAGAAAACCCATATGTGAAGAAGTTCAGCATCGTGGGGACACGGAGCAGTGACCCCGTGGCGTATGTACGTACCCTTCTCTTCTGGCTGCGTGGAAGTGGGGACTGTGGTAGCTCCGTAGGACTGCCACGACAAACTGGGTGGCTTAAAACAGCAGAAGGGCACTCTGATGGTTCTGGAGGCTGGGAGTCCCAAATCAAGCTGTGGGCAAGGCCACGCTCCCTCTGAAACTTCTGGGGTAGAATCCTTCCTGGCCTCTCGCACCTCCATCCTTGGCACTCGTAGCTGACTGGACACATCATGTTGCCATGTGTCCATCTCCCCATATGTCTCGGTGTCCAAATGTCCTTCTTCTTATACAGACACCAGTCCTTTAGAGACCCCCTTCTCCAGCGTGACCTCATCTTAACTAATTCCACCTACAAGACCCTACTTCCAAATGATGCCCCATTCTGAGTGTCCGGGAGGACAAGAATTTGGGGAGAGACCCTGTTCACTCCAGTCTAGGGACATAGAAACAGGAGGGGCTTGTGCTAGTGGCCTCAGACAGGCTGAACCCACTCATGGATGATGAGCATCTGCATGATGGGATGAAAAGCACCTGCCAAGAGCTGGGGGTGGGAGGTCTGGTGGGCCAGGCCGCATCAGCCCACTTCGATCCTCATGGCCGCCCCCTAACACAAAGGCGCAGGGTCTACTCATTTGGCAATGAGGAACTCAGGGTTCGGAGTGGCCAGACAACTTGTCTTACCCAAAATTGCACAGCAGGCAAGCGGTAGAGCTGGGATTCAGGACACTGACGCCGGATCTCTCTCCCCACGGCATGTCACATTTGAGCCTGCACCTGCCCCTCCCTGGGCCCCAGCTTCTCCATCTCTAAAATCAGCATCTTGATTGGAGGGTCCTGAGCCCAATTTTATTTCATTTTTAACTCATGTCTTGAAAGATGCTGCTGATCTAGTTAAATTATACTTATAATAAAGTAGCCATGCGTCGTAGATATTCATCTGACACATATCTGTTAGGAGTCTCTCTGTGCCTGGCACTGGCTTAGGCCCTGGGGATACAGCAGCAGCCGAGACGGCCTGAGCCCCTGCCCTCAGGGTCATGCCAGTCCACCGGGCAACGGCAGCAGCACGTGGGACTGGTCCACCATCACCAGCAGGTGCAGGAATCAGCTTATCAGGGTGGTCACTAGCCACCTAGTAGCATTCCATTTTTTCCCTAATTTTAAAAATAACTGGTACAGTTATCATCAGTGTTTTTGAGATAATATAAATAGCTCACAGTCTCCCGTTGTTGCCAGTGGGAAACCTCTGGGTGGATGACCTCTGACCTCAGGTGCCCTCTGGCAGACCCCGCATCTGCCCTTGGAGACACGGCGGGCAAGCCACAAACTGAGTGTGTCCACACTGACACTCAGCTCAACCCCAGAAGGCCAGGCCGCCCACTGTCAGCGGCTGACATGCTTCTGGGTGTGTTGGTGAATAACACCCCCTAAGCATGTGCCCCTCAGTGCCGACCCCAGGTTCTCTCCCGCCCCACCAGGAGCCTCCAATTCCTCCACCACAAGCCAGCAACCAGGGAGTTGGCACCTGGCATGGCAGGGGCCTCGCTAGACATAAGCATGCCCAGCCTGGAGCAGTTGCCGACTGGTCATTAGATATCAGGACTTTCCTGGGGGGCGGGGGCTGTGCAGGGCATGGAGTGGACACAGACTGGGTCCCCTCCCTCAGGAACGTCCAGCCCACTCAGGGAGACACTACATGGTTACAGAGGAAGCTGGCAGAAAGCTGACATGCCCCAAACCAAAGTTGGGGGGAGTGGAGGAGGGAGTGATGCTTTCAAGAAGGAAGGCTTCCGGGAGGAGGCAGCTCTGAGCTGAGCTTTGAGTCGGGTTTCAGCAACCTGGGACAACAGTGGGGTGGGTGTTCCTGTCTTGGAGCATCCCTTCCGTCAACCAGGGCCAGGCAACCTGTGTGTCCTGGGCCTATGAGCTGCTGGTGTCTTCTTTCTACCAACTACTAATTACCTCAATTCCTTCTTACCCTCAATTGTCATCTACACCCTCTGGCCGGATTCCTTTGAAAGGTGCCACCTTAGCTCCCCTCCTTCAGCTTGTCCTGGTCACTTGCCCCCAAAGCAAAAAAAAAAAAAAAAAAAAAAAATGGGGTTGGTTTCCCAGGCCCAATTCTTCCCTCTTCTGCTCTCTGCCACTTCAACGAAGAAAATGTGACTCCATGGAATTTCAACAGGGAAACAGTATGGGGCAATTGGGACTCTGCTGTCACTTAATCAGTATTGAGTTGCCGGTGCTGTGTGGGCCACAGGGGGTGTATAAGCTGCGTTTCCAGCCCACTAGGAGCATCTGGTCTGATGGCAGAGACCATGCCAGTGTGACAGCCGCTTCAGTACAGAGGTTACAGGTCCCAGGCAGGAAGTCAGGGATAAATTCTCCGGAGATCGAGAGCAGGCCACAGCCTAGATGGGTGTCAACAAAGGCTCCTGAGAAGGGAGCATTTGAGGATGGCCTGGAAGGCTGGCCAGAGTTGGAACAAGTGGCAGGGTCAGAATGGGCAAAGGCCAGGAGGTGGGACTGCACTGGGGCTGGACGGGGAGCAGAGAGGAGCCCATGGCAGAGGGGCAGAGAGTGGAGGCTGGACAGGAGAGAGTACAGCCAGGGCGGCAGAGGTTTTGAAGGCTGGCTAAGGAGTGTAGAACTTTCTGGTACGGGTTCCAGAGCCCTGGCAGGTTGGAGGGAAGGAGAAGTCAGGGTTGTGCAAAGGAGAAGGAAGCAGAGAGGCTCCCAGTTGGGCAGCTCCTGGCAGGGCCCCTCTGGGCAGGGCTCCAGCCTGGCCCCCGGGGACTCAGTCCCACCCCCGTTTCTCTCCCGCGGCCCCAGGCCCTCGCTGAAATGCTCAAGGTGAACAAAGCATTAAAGACGCTCAACGTGGAATCCAACTTCATTTCTGGAGCCGGGATCCTGAGCCTAGTGGAAGCCCTTTTGCACAACACTTCTCTGGCAGAGCTGAAAATCGACAACCAGGTGAGATGGTCTGCGCCTGGGGTGAGATGGTCCCGGGTGGGGCAGGCAAGGCTGAGTGTGGCAGCTCCGAAGCCCAGGTTGAATGGATCTCGGGGTGCCGAGGCCCACACCCCCTCACCATGCGCACCCCCTCCTTGTTCATCAGTCCCACTCAGCAGCTCTTCCTGCTTCAGCTGGTGCACCCCCAGCTGGGGGGCTGACTCCCTTCGGAGAGCGCCCCCTCCCTAGACATCGGTGGCAAGAGCGCATCCTTTCTTACATCCAGCAGAATCGGCTCCCTCTCAGTCCTGCCCCTGAACTTGGTTCTGCTCAGCCAGGCCCCCAGTCAGCTGGTCTTTGGGTCTCCTCAGCCCCCATCATTTCTCTAGAACTTCCACAGCTCAGTCTAATTGCGGGGCAGCCTCACGCTCGTTCCACCACGATGCAAACGTCTGTGATTCACTCGTGTCAGGGATCTGTGCCCCGCGCCTGATGGCCGCCATCCCTGACCTGCCCAATATCTCCGCAAATGGGGGCATATTGTGCCAAAGAGGAAACAGCTCAGAGAAGCTAAAGACCAGCAATTTTCCCAGAAGCGCTTTAGGAAGCAGGACTCGTGCCCGGGTCTTTCTGGCTTCCAAACCCACTCTTTCCGCTGCAGCGCGCCAGTCAGTGCTAAGATGCTTACTTCTTTGTGGACAGGGAACTCCCGGGTGTTTTCCATCAGTGCAGAGAAGGTTTGGTGTTTTTATCCCCCTGCATAAAAACCTTTGCCAAATGGGTATATAAATATAAGCATAGGAAGAAGATTGGAAGGAAATATTATAAAATTGTGAACAGTGGTTATCCTGGGTGACTTATTGGTACTTTTATCTTGTTTTATTGTGTAAAATAGAACAAATATACAGAAAAATGTATAAAAGCTAAGTGTAACGCTTAAGTCATAAGTAAGGCAGCTGCCATCCAGACGAAGAACTGGCGCTATCAGCCTCCAGGAGACTGGCCGCCCCTTCCCGATGCCAGCCCCCGCAAACTCCCCACGGCTTGCTCCCCCATACCTTCCGCCCTCCGTGCCCTTGCTTTTCCTTTGGCCTGAATGGCCGCCCAGCCCCTGTCCCCTTCTCTGCCCTGAGAAACCCTCCTCTTCCTACTGGGTTCGGCTGCAGCTTCTCCCGCTCCCAGCCGTGGGACGGAACCAGCTGGGACCAGCCTGTGAGAGCAGGTGTGTGCGTCTCTGCCCATCTCCACTGCAGGCACGGCAACTCGTACCCTGAAATTACCCTCGTTGGGTTATTTACACCATGGAAATTGGCACCTATTACAAATCAGGCCTCATTTCCTCCCTTCCTTCCTTTTTTTTTTAGAGCTGGTTTACCAGCCCACCATTGTCTTCTGTCACTCCCAGCTTCCCCAAGCCTCCCACCAGGGAGAGTTCGCTGGTCCCTCCTCTTCCCTGAGAGCTTCTCAGGAGCTGCTCTGTGTCTGAGTCACCTCTGCACCTCAGCCCCCAGCTTGGGATCTGGCCCGGCTGGGCTGCCCTGGATGGTTGTCCATGTTGCTCATTGCACAAAGGTTCCTGGCTGAGGTGGGAGGGGCAGAATGCAGCCCACACCCCACCCTCCGAGTTCTGTGCCTTGCGGTGGAGTCTCTGTCCGCCCAGAGAGAGGCACGTTTTTCTAGCTCATATGAAGAGGCCGCATGAGGCCGCAGTGGCCCTGCCGTGTGGACGTCTCGCCGCTCTACAGGCCCCCACGCTTGCTGCCCCTCCCTTGGCTGTGGCTCACCCTGCTCCATTGGAGGCAGGAGGGACAGGGCACTTGGACAGAGGCATGCAGCGGGCTCGGCAGCGGCCCTGGGCAGGCCCGGGGTTAGCTACTCATGTGACTCCAGGCGCCGCTGGGCAGGGAGGCAGGGTCTCCAGCGACACCCGGGCAGGACATCGGCCAGAGCCCACCGCAGCTCTGAGCCCCTGTCACGGAGGAGCCGCCGACAGGGAGCCAGCTGCCCGCCATCCTTCGCCTCTGTGCCCCCAGCACCCAGAGATCGAGCCCGAAGAATGTTCGCTTCCCTGAGCCTCAGTTTACTCACCTGTAGAATAAGACTCTCTATCACTAGAGAGATGGCAGATGTAAACTGGAGGTTGTCAACATTTGTGCTCACTCTGGAGGTGACCCAGGGAGTTTGTGCATTGATCTGAGAGCAGATTAATGGGTCAGGAGGTGCACCGGGTGCTCCGCCTCCGTTATCTCATATAACGCTCACAGAGACCCCTTAAGTGGGTATTACGACCCCCCATATTAGAGATGAGGAAACTGAGGCCCAGGCAAGCTATGTCACCTACTCAAAGTCACCCAGTACATAAGTGGCTGAAACAGGAATTGAACCCAGGTCCGTGTGACTCCAAAGTCTGTGGTCTGTGCCCCTCTAGACTTCTTGACCCCAACTGTAGTTCCGCATGGCCTGGCATGGCTCTTCTCATACAGTCGGTGAGTTCTGGTGGCTCCCCAGGGCTGGGCTGGGCTCCACGTGTGAACACGCTCAGGCCCTGCTCACCGGGGTTCCCCTCGGACGGCAGGAAAGGCAGGCGCACAAATGCTTGCTCAAGCAAGCCCAAGTAGTGGGCCCTGCGGCTCATTGGCTGGGGCAGTCTCGCCGGAGCGGGGAGCAGGGAGGGCTTCCTGGAGGTGGTGGATCTTTGAGATGAACCCACAGGGTGGACAGTATCTGAGAAGATGGGGTGGAGGCTGTGACACCGTGGGTGGAGGGAACCTCCCGGACAGAGAAAAGGCTCGGGAAAGCCTTGGGGCCCCCTCGGCAAGACCACTGTAGCCTCAGGGGCTGGTGGGAGCTGCCCCGGAGGAGCTGGGTGGGAGTAGGGAGAAGATATCCAGGCTGGAAAGAGAAGGGAGTGTGCTCCTGGCAGGGAGAGAGTGAGGAAGGGGCTACAGGAGGGTCTCGGGAGGGGTCTGCTGCCAGCTATGGGTAAGGCCACCTTAGACAGTGTGTCCCAGGAGTCCCCAGCCCCGGGCACTCGGTGTGTGACAAAGACAAGGCCATGAGTGGCTCTTCATCTCCTCCTCATTCTGGACCAGGCAGCAATGCCTTGGGAGGCTGGAGCTTTGTCTTCCCCGTCCTGCTGGACCCTGTATCAGAGAGTCTCTGTCTTCCTTTTACCTTATACGGCCAAAGAAAGGGACTCGGGGAGCTGTGCCTGCAGTGACAGGGAGCCAGCCCGGGACACAAATGCAGGAACCAAGACTCTGAGGCTGTTTGTTTACTCAACTGTCCCTCCTTATCGCCAGGCAAAGCTCTGTTGCAGCCTGGAGGTTGCAGCCCAAGACTGCACTGAGGGGATGGGAACAGGCAGCGCTGTCTCATCCATCCCTGCCTCTACGGGTGGGGAAATCCAGGACCAGAGAGGGGAAGGCACCTGCCTGAGGTTGTAGATCAAGTTAGTTTGTTGGGGTGGGGTTGGACTGGAGGTGTCCATACAGGCTGCCCCGCCCCAGGGACCTGCCCACCCCAGGCTGGATATATGCAAACTCTGCCCTCCCAGCTGCCAACAGAGCTGCCTTCCCCAGGACCTGGGGCACAGAGGAGGCCCCAAAACATGATTCCCCCAAAATGAAGCTCTTGGCAAGGTCTGGGAGATATCGACCAGACCTCCCCACACTTTTCACTCTAGTATTTGACAAATAAGGGTCCTCAGCTCTGCAGTGAGGATGTGCCTAATAGTTTGAGGGGAATCTAAGGAAGTGGGTTGTGTTTTCTTGTTTCTCCAGACTGGATTATTTTCCCAGCACAAATTAGATTGGAAAGAAAACACAGACACGCTGAAATAAGATCCTGCAGGTTTTCACTCATGATGACACCCCTTCCTTTCCAATCACACACTCCCAGCAGCTGGCTCCCCTTATTTCCTTTTATTTTTGCATGGGCAGACACCGGGAATTGAACCCGGGTCTCCAACATGGCAGGTGAGAGCTCTGCCTGCTGAGCCACCGTGGACCACCCTCTTATTTCCCTTTAAAATGAGGCCGCAGATGACTCTAGGTTTTGCAAAATAGAAAGAAAACACACTGGAAATCCAAGAGTGTGAGTGTTTTTTTTAATTATAAACATTATTTTTAGAACAGTTTTAGATATACGGAAAAATTGTGCAGAAAGTACAGAGGGTTTCCTTTTGCCCACCCTCCACTTAGCTTCCCCTATTATTGGCATTTTGCCTCGGTGGGGTACAGTTAACGATTGTTGATACATTAATAATAATTGAAGTCTGTAGTCTATGTAAGGCTTCACTCTCTCTGTGCTGGACGGTTCCATGGATTTCTGACAAATATATAATGTCATACATCAACTGTTTACACAGCACCCAGAAGGGTTTCACAGCCCTGAAAGTCCCCTATATGCCACCTGTTCATCCCACCTTCCCTTCCTCCAGACCCTGGTGACCTCTGACTTCGTTACTGTCTCTGTAGTTTTGCCCTTTCCAGAACATCACAGAGTTGGAACGTACAGGACAGAACCTTTTCTGACTGGCCTCTTTCACTTAGCAATATTCAGCAAGATTGCTTGGCCGCCTATGTTCTCTGTTTGGTTCTTACACGTTGAGCCTCTAAGTGGCAGCTCTTGGTTTGTGCCTGCAATATTTTTGTGTCTTGTAGTCTCGTTGTGTATTGAAGCAATTCAGCCTAGAAGCATTTGGTCTCATCAAGATGACAGATGTGTGTCACTGTCCCTTCCCCTTAAATGCTAGTTATGTCCTTTTCCTGACCTTGCTTCTCAGGGAAAAATGAAATAAAATCAGTGGAAATGAGAGAAAAAAATGTGTTAGAGAAAACCCTTTTTCTACACAGATCACATTTAATTAGATAAAGATTTGTGACCGCAGCCATCTCACTCATGCCGTGGGTCAGCCACCACCGGCACAGCAGCCTGTCCTGGAAAGCCACAGGCCTGGCCTGGGGAGACCCCTGCCTTCAAGCCTCTGCCACCTGCAGTCAGACTCCTGGGCCAGCCCCAGCTCCACCCCAGCTCTGCCTTGTCCTTTCTGCATAACTAGGGAGAGCCAGCCTGTTCCAGGCCTCCATTCCCTCATCTCTAAAGCTGCGTCACTTATAACCAGCATATAGATGGATTATGTTTTTAATCCATTCTGTTAATCTATCTTTTAATTGGTGAGTTTAGTCCATTAACGTTCAAAGTAATTACTGTAAAAGTGGTTCTTGACTCTACCATCTTGTCCTTTAGCTTTTATTTGCCAGCTCTCCAAATTATTTTCCTTCTCTCTCTTTTTCCCTTTAAGTTATCGTTACTCTTATTCTTCAATTCTGTGCCCTCCTCCAGACCTCCCTCTCCTGTCTTTTTTTTCAGCTAACAGGACTCCCTTTAGTATTTCTTATAGTGCAGGTCTCTTGTTGACTAGTTCTCTCAATCTTTCTTTGTCTTTGAAGATTTTAATCTCTCCCTCAATTTTGCAGGGTAACTTAGCTGGATAAAGAATTCTTGGCTGAAAGGCTTTCTCGTTCAGGATCTTAAATATATGATACCACTGCCTTCTTGCTTCCATGGTGCCTGTTGAGTAGTCTGAAGTCGGTCTTATGTGTTCTCCCTTGTATGTAGTAGATTGTTTTTCTCATGCTGCTTTCAGGACTTTAAGTTTCTCTTCAACACCTGACAGTTTGATTAGTATGTCTTGGAGTGGGCCTGTTTGGATTTATTCTATTTGGCGTTCTTTGGGCCTCTGATTTGCATATTCATGTCTTTTATAAGGGTTGGGAAGTTTTCTCCAATTACGTCTTCAACTAACTTTCCCAATCATTTATTCTTTTCTTCTCCTTCTGGGACACCAATGATTCTGATATTTCTGCACCTCTTGTTCTCCATAATTTCCCTAAGATCCAGTTGCATTTTTCCCATCTTTCTTGCCATTTGTTATTTTGTGTGCTCTAGTTCAATTGTTCTATCTTCTAGCTCACTTATTCTTCCTTCCGCTTCTTCAAAGCTGCTATCATGTGTCTCTAGTATATGTCTAATTTGGTCTATTGTTTATTTCATTTCTGTGAGATCTGCCATTTTTCTATTTAACCCTCCAAATTCTTCTTTATGCTCTTCTAGTGTCTTCCTGATATCCTTTATTTCTTTATAAATATCCTTGAGTAGTTCCATAATCTGTGTTCCCTCTGGAATTTTGATTTGGCCGTTTGGCTGGGCCATTTCTGCTTGGATTTTCTCATGCTTTGTGATTTTCTATTGTGTTTGAGGCAGTTGATTATCTTGATATGGTTATTTTGCAAATTGGTTTCCTTTGCTCTTCCAAAGTTTTGTATTTACTTCATTTTCACTGACGATTTCCTTCTGCTCTTGGTTTGTCAGTTATTCTCCACCAAATCAAGGTCCAGATCTCATGTAAGGGATAGAATTCAATTTGAGCATCTATTAGAAGCTAGACTGGGATGCACATGTGCTTTAGTGGCAGAATGACTGCCCACCATGCAGGAGACCCAGGCTTGACTCGCTCCAGGACCTCAGTCCTGGTCATTTTCTCCCCATCCCCAACTTGTTTCATGGAGCAGGAGTGAACTCACTCCACTTTGCTCCACCATCTTCCCGGAAGTCTTGTAGCTTATTTTTAAATGTTTTCATATTTCTGTTTTACTCCCTAATCTAAAAATAATGAATTTGTTCTAAGATTAATGCTCCAGGGAGGCTGGCTATCATTATCTAAGCAATCTGTTCCCCTCTTGCACACTCAGATATAGCTCCAAGTATCCCAGAAATATGGCACCCGGGTTGGAGATTCTGGAGCCCAGGGGATCCTCGGGGCCCACCAGTCCCAGATCAAGGTCGAGTCTTGGCTTTGATATAAACCCCTGTCCAGCCTCCATCTGTCCATGGACCCAGTTTACTCCTCTCTGAATGGGAGATGCTAGTTTCTGCCTGCCCTGCTCACCTCCTAGGGCTGCAGGAAGGTTTGAACAGGAGTGATTTGTATCAGGGTGCTTTGGACACTGGACCAAGCTGTAGGACATGCCAGCATCATGGAGACAGCCCTGGTGTTCTCTAGGGGGTAGACCAGTGCTTTTGGAGCCTAGGCCATCCTGAGGGCTGGCAGAGCTTTCCCAGCAAGTGACCTCAGGGAAAGGCCAGGCTTCCTGCTCAGTGGAGAGGCAAGGGTGGGGAAGTGGAGAATTCCTTCTTGGGGTATCTGAGGGTCAGGGCACCATCTGCCGAGCCAAGTTGGTCAGAGGCTCCAAGGACAAGACTGAGCTCGCCCCAGCCTTTTCCGGAGTCTTGCCAGATGGGCTGGTGGACTGTCACCAGCATCCCTCTGCCCACGTGAACCCAGGGAGCTCTGGTGAACTCAGAACACCTGGGAGCTGTTTTCATGCAGGGCTCCGAGTGCCATTCCACACTGGCCCGTCTGGATGCTGGGCTGTTGTATCCTCCAAGCCACCTGAATTGCTGAACACCAAGGATGCTGCTGTTTCCTCCACTCAGTCCAGTTCTACATACAATGTCCTGGGTGCCCCCAGTGGCTCATGATCTAGAGCATTTGCATTTCCCTAGTGGCTAACAATGCTGAACATCTTGTCATGTTTGCCCTCTGCATATCCTCTTCAGTAAAAAACTCTTCATGTCATTTGCCCATTTTCTAACTGGATTGTTTGAACTTTTACTATTGAGGGTTTTTAAAAATACGTAATTTGCATACTTTATAAAATTTACCCTTTTAAAGTGTACAATTCAGTAATTCTTCCTATATTCACAGAGTTGTGCAAACATCACCACTGTCTAATTCCTGACCATTTTATTACCCCGTTTCCCCCTTCCCCAATCCAGGCAATCACTGATCTATTTATCTCTCTGGGCATTTCCCTGTTCTGGACTTTTTGTGTAACTGCAGTCACATTGTAATGGCTTTTTGGGACTGGCTTCTTGCACTTACATGTTTTCTAGGTTCATCCATATTGTAGCATGTGTCAGTACCACATTCCTTTTTACAGCTGAATAACATTCTGTTGATTAAACAGGCTGCATTTTCTGCAGCATTGGCACTTCTCAGTCGCCAACTTTTTTAGCTTCAAGCCAGATTATGAGCAGCCAAAAGAAAACCTGGGGAATTCAGCACCGGGCCATTCCTTGGATCCCAAACCTGTCTTCCTTCTTCTCTCCTCTTTTCGAGTCCTCTCATGTGTATTTTATATATAAAGTCCAGGTTTTTAGTTGTACTTAGCAGAAGTCCTTGTTTTCTGTATCTTTGAAAACCCATCTTGAGATTCTTTTCAGTTTTTCATTTTATTATACATTATTGTAACAGAAAATTCTATTAGTATAATAGGGTAGGAAGAAAACAAGAATTCCCCCAGATCTCTCTCCCATGAACATATGCCTAGACCTTTTCTGTGCATATATATGTCTGTATGGAAAATATAGGGAACAACATAAATATGACCTGGTTTGTGACCTGGGGCTTTTCCCCTACTCAATGCCATTTCATGGCCATCTTTCCAGGCCTGGGACAAGAGATCTGTACCCATGTTTTACAGCTGCCCATGTCCCATTGTAAGATGAGCTATTATTTATTTGAGTGATTCCCTCTTGACAAATGTTTGAGTTGTTCCCTTTCCTCCCCACTGTTAGTAAACAAGATTGAGGAGTGTGCTCGCCCTCTCCTCATCCACACCATGAATTGTCAGCATCCTCTGTTTTTTCCATCTCTGTTGGATGATCAGAGTGGGGCCTAACTCTAGCCTTCGCAACTTGCTGTGTGTTCTTAGGTGAATCTTTATCCTGCATGGGCCTCAGTTTCTTCTTTTGTAATTTGAAGAGATGGGACCTAACATTTGTTCTCAGGCTTGGCTTCATATTGGAACCACCTGGGAAGTTTACACAACCACAGATGTCTGAGTCCCGCCCCCAGAGATTCTGATTTAATTAACATGGGATGTAGCCTGGGCAGTGGGCGTTTTAAATCTCTCCAGGATCACATGACTTGAAGGTCCTCCCTGCTCAAATGTGCAGGATTCTCTGTGGTGGAGCTCTTGCCACTGGGGCCCCTGCAGCCCCTGCAGCCCCTGCAGCCCCAGCAGCCCCTGCTCAGAGAGAGGCAGGCGCTGCTTGCAGTCCCAGTGCATTCACTCCTGGCCACAGGACCTTCTAACTCCTTGAAACCTCACTCCCCTGCCCTCGGGGAGGGGGCTCAAATCTCTCCCCTGCCCACCACTCAAGGTTGCTGTGCGGCGAGGCGGATTAGGTCCTCGCACAAAAGGAATGAGTGGTGACTGTTCTTTTCTTGACCAAAGAGCCAACCCCTGGGCAACAAAGTGGAAATGGAGATCGTGAGCATGTTGGAAAAGAACACGACGCTGCTCAAATTCGGCTACCACTTTACCCAGCAGGGGCCCCGGCTGCGGGCGTCCAATGCCATGATGAACAACAATGACCTGGGTGAGTGGGTGCCCCCACCCCCTCCCCACCTGCCCCCCACTCCCGCCGCCTCTGCCGCAGAACTCAGCGCTGGCTGCGCCCCGCCGGTCGGCTCAAAGCAGGGGAACGGGGGCAGACGGGCACAGGGTTCACAGCTAGGAAGTGTCCTGGGTGCCCCTGGACCGTACAGTCTATAGACCCCGTCCCAAAGCCACCAGCGCCACCAAAACCCCAGGCCTTAGGGGATTTCACGCGACGCTTAAGGTAAAAGTTCAAGAATGTCAGCTTTGTAGTAGAGTAAAAGCAGGTGACATTTGGTTAATCTCAATTAAAGGCAGTGTTTTGTTTTGCTTTGCACGGGCAGGCGCCGGGAACTGAACCCGGGTCATCAGCATGGCAGGCGAGAACTCTGCCACTGTACCACCATCACCTGCCCTGTTTGTTTTCAAATAAGGAAAATGTCATTCTTTCTTAAGAGCATATGTCAGTTAGTATCCAAGTTGGCCAGATGAAAAGTCAGATTAACAGTCAGCTCGCTTCCAGGTGCCAACTGTCCACAGGGTCTAATGTATTTAATTCCTGACTGCTAACATGCACTCCATGTAAGTGTACAGTGAAGGGATGTCTGATATGGCTAGAGGAAAACCAAAGAAAATAAAGCCAAGAAAGGGAGTAAGTAGCTCGATCTAACGCTATTGACATGACTGATCGTTACACTTAGTCCCAGGTCTCCTAGAACCAAGATGGGGAGGACAAAATAAGTTACATCATCCTTATTACAGACAGAAGGAAGCATAAGGTGTTAAAAATAAAAGCTTCTTTCTGGGATTCAAATATGAAAAAAAAATAGTCTTATAGAGGACAGTGGCTTCAAGTTTTACATCAAATTCAGACCTTCTCTATGTGTGGCACTTTCTGGTTTCTAAACACCACAGAGGAGGCATGATTGTTCTGGAGAGACAGCCAGGATGGTGGGGCCCTGGGTGTTGTCTGGCTTTATTGCTTTGCGCATGAAATATACCTTCTGCCTTATTCACCTCTGTCAAATGGGAATGGTGATGATACCGATGTTCCAGGATCACCGGGGGCCTCCAGTGGGGTACTGCAGGGAGGAGAGGGGTGAGAGGCTGCCCTGGGAGGATGCCTGCACTGCTGCCTGGGGATGCTCAGGAGCTTGTTCCTCTGGGGTTGTTTTCCTTTCCCCATATCTACCACAGGCTGCTGGACGTTCTGGTGGTCTCCAGGAACTGGGAGGGACACTGTCTTCTCTCCTGGGGTTGACTGCCTCCCCTGACTACATCACCTAGGTGATCTGGGACCCCCACCCCCACCCCACTCCACCCCAGCTCATCCGGTTCTTGTTGTAGCTCGTAGGAATCCATCTGGTGGCGGCAGGGCGAGGCATCTCAGCTCGGGAACTGGAAGACATCTAAGTAGACAGGCCCTTTTCTTCTCAGCAAAAGCTGCTGCCTCTGCCACACCAGCAGGCCCCTGACTGCCACTCAGCCTTCTTTGATCCCTTTCTCATGGCTGATGAAGCTTGCTGCTTGGTTTTCATCTGCACTGTAATTCATTTCAGAGCCCTCTCCCTTGTCACAGCACAGGGGCCCCACAGTGACCCTGCAGCTAATGGCCCCAGCCTGCAATCCTGCTTTCCTCTTTATGGCACTGGCTTTGTTCATGAAAAGAACTTACACTGTCCTATCCTTGGGAAACCATTGAGGTTAGACTTATGGAGCCACAGCAGCTGCAGGGAGCCTTTGGGGTGGAGACTTGTTGGGGAATGCCTGCACCAGGACGAGGCTCTGGCTGCTCATGGCACAGACTGGGGTGAACTCTCATCTCAACCAGAGTAAAGAGCTTCCCCCACAGGACCTCTGTGGGCAAAGGGGACCTCGCAGAGCTGGGGAAGGCAGGTCTCATCTGTGTGGTCAGCCATTTAGAAGCAATTTCTAAGTGACTCCACACTAGCGACCCTTCCCGTGAACTCTGGCACACCGGGCAACCCCCACCTACCTCACACATACCTGCCTTTCAAAATAACGGAGCTAAGACCCTGCAAAAAAAATTTTTTTTTAAGAAGCGAATGAGAGGCTTGCTGTGCTTTCTGACCTTGGCGGTGGTGGTCCTGGGCCCTGGGTGACTGGCTCACACCCTCACAACCTTTCTCTGCTCCTTTTCAGTGAGGAAGAGGAGGCTTGCAGACCTGACAGGGCCCATCATCCCCAAGTGCCGGAGCGGTGTCTAGGCCGAGGCCACGGGGGCCGCTCCTGCTAGCTGGACGTGTCCTACTGATGACTTGTGCCCTGCAGCAGCCACCGCAAGGCGGGAAGCTGGCGCAGAACCCTTGTGTGGTTCAGTTCTTGATGCACTAAGATTTTAGGCTAACTAGTGGTTGTAGTTGAAAATTTTGTAAGTTTTGATTAATGTGAAGTTTTCCTTTAGTCACAGACGTTCAGCCTGGTAATTACTTAAAAACTCTGAGGCTCTCCAACCGGCAGCTCTTCCTGGACACCACATCATCACAGCAGAGACTCAGCCCAGGAGCCCAGTGTTGGTGGCTTGGCCGTGCAAGCTCACAGGGCACAGGAAGTGTGTCCCACTAGAACAGCCCCTTCCGCATGTTCTAGAAGCATTATAAAATGCTTTACTGCAGATTGTATCTTAGCTACTCAGCAGACAGAGCAGATAATCATTCTCTGTTAACCCTTCTTTAATCTTAAGAACCTCAAGATTAAGGTGGCCAATTCAATTGATTTCTGGGTCGAGAACCCAACTTTACCCTTCAAGAAAGACAGAAAGCCAGAAGTGATGGAGCTTTGCCAGGAATCAAAGACCATGAGATTCCTTTTGCTGGATGTGAGGAAATGACAGGAAAAGGCAACGGTGAAACTTCAAGGCTGAAAAACCGTCCTTTCCTTCCCAACCCCACGCAAACGATGCTTCCAAGTGCTCCTTGTGAGCATCTGGGGTGCATTTACCATTCAATGCTGGAATTGGGAAGAATTTTTCCTCCTCAAACGCCAGCCTCACGATGGACGTGAAAACTCGTGTCGCACAGCAGGTGAAAAGGAGACATTCGAGCAGGGCTAGGCCCGACACCGGTTCCACGAACTCCTAGTCCCTCAGAGCTGCATCGGGAGTGTGGTGGAGCCTAGACATCAAATGCCTGTCTCATCACTTCTTAAACGAACCCCACGGCTTCCGTATGAGTAAATTAAGCCTTCGGAGGACGATGGTGAAGAAAATCCAGATATGAATGAACCAGGAGACCCTGGCTAAACCATCCCAAGATAGTTAATCTGAACATGTAATGTTGGTATTTCTGCCGCAGCCCTTTTTAACACATGTGCCTCTTGGGATCCAGCGAAAATGTTAAGCCACAATGCCCTTGTGCCTTTCAATATACCACCGTGCCAGTTAAAATAGCACTTTGTTGCTTTGGGGAGTTATTTTCATTTGATTCAGAAAATCTTATGATAAAGGACAGGGTCAAAGAACTGGTGAGTACAGACTAAGCTGCACAGCACTGAGCAGAGGGACTTTTGATGAAAGAGGAATGAACAGTCAAGTGCACTGGGCTCAAGGACACAGACAGTCCAGGGGAGCCTGGGGGGCAGAAGGCAGGACCCAGGAGGGTACCATGCTGCAGAGATGGCCATACCCACTCAGCCTTGCCCTGATGCACAGCTGCAGCTGCTTTCTGCCCCACTGGAAGCTACAACATAACATTAAACCTGCTGGTCTCTGCATGGCTGTGGATGTAATTACTGGGATCTGTATGACAGGGATGTGCAAAAGCCTGTAAGGCTGGGCGGCCGCCACATGGTGGCAATGCTGAATGATCTCACGGAGAATGTGTGTCATCGTGTCCCAGGCACTGAGAGTATCACAGAGCCTCCGTGAAGCTCTCAGAGGGAACTAGACGGTGGGTGCTGGGGGAAGCTGGGGTTGTTGGGAGCCCTCTCACAGAAATCAAACTGATGAAAATGAAAGTGGGCTGCACCTTTAAGGTCACCTGCTCCACCAGAGGAGCTGTTGGTCCAGACTAGAGCTGGGAAACCTTTTCCAGGAATGGCCAGGTAGTAAATATTTTAGGCTTGATGAGAAATGTGGTCTCTGTTAGAACTACCTAATACTACCATTGTATTACAAAAGCAGTCACAGATCATATGTAGAGGAATGGGTGTGGCTGTGTTCCAATAAAACTTTATTTACAAAAACAGGAAGTGGGCCAAATGCCATAGTTGGCGGGGCCCTGGCCTAGATGGTCATGAACTGTCAAAGAGGGAGGCAGGAGTGGGGCAGATGACCCCAGCAGCTTGGCCCAGGAGCCCCCTCCCAGAGCCCCAGCCTGCCCACTGTGCCGTAAGGACAGGTTTGCAGACGAGCAGTGGCTCTCAACAGCCTGCTGCACAGCAGACGGTGTCACATGGTCATCAGGATCAAACTCCTCCCTCAGCAGCTGTGGGCCCCACAGTTCCCCTTTACCCTGGACTCTATCATTTTCTGTGTAGAAATGTCTCAGGCAAGTGGCCAGTTAGCACCTGCTCCCCTCTGCCCCTCACCTCCATAAGTGTAGGTGGCCAACAGGTGACCAGTTTGCCCCAATGGCAGCAGCCAGCACTGAAGTTCCCCATATCTCTGCTCCTGCCTCCTTGCCAGCCGCTCCACAGTCACCCCAAACCTGCCTGGTGACAGCTTGGGCAAGTGCTGGGGGGTCCACTCACACACCAGCATCAGGCTCCTGCCCTGGGCGCTGCTGTGGGAGCTCACTGGGCACCTGCAGCCGCCGGGCTGTGCAGGCACACTCCTCTTTAAAGCTGCACTGGCTGGGGCTGGAAGCTGGTCTGTTCCCTTTGTCCTGACATGTGGCACAGCAGGCTGTGAACCCCTGGCCTTGGCAGGCAGGGCAGGTCAAGACAAGCTGGCGGCACTTGGGAGTTGAGCAGAGGTTATACTGGTCCCACTGAGCTCCACAATATGAACATTCTGAGAAAGCAAGGAAAGCCCTCGTTAGAAACACACCCATACACCACGTGCACACAGATATCTCTAGTTCCTGAATAGAATTCTCAGCTCACCCAAATTTTATGTATCCTGTTGGGCCTGGGGACGTTTCTAAATAGTAAGTCTTCTGCCCACCCTCATCCCTGCTTTTGGGGGTGGTGCTTCTGGGAATTGTCTTTCTGATTCTGGTATTCACTGACCCATCTGTCCTTTTCCTATCTGGAAAATGGGTGAATTATTCCAATGGACACAGCCCCCTTCAGAGCATTCCTTTTCCCAGCAGGGGACAAGGTGTTTGAGTAGAGAATGCCAGGTCATATACACCTCCTGGAACCCAGACCCTGCGCCCTGCCTGAGTCTCTCCTGCTGCACTAGGATGCTGGGCTGCCTGATGACTAAGACTCACATTATCTTCTGCCCAGGCCTGTTTCTTCCAGACATCCCCCTACCACTGAGAAGGTCACTCCTAAGTCTCCTGGTCTTCTTGTCTTGGCAACTGCTGGGTCTTCTCTCCCCTTCACACATTTGCAGGTAAAAGTCTTCCCAAGACTGTAAAATCTCACACACACTCTTCCTACTTATCATTTATATTTCATCTACCTCTAAAACAAATCTGAAGTAACTTTCAATGAAACCTAAATAAGAACCATTAAAATGAACACAAAGGTCAAGAAGGAAGGAGAGGGAACAATCAGACGCAAATATTATTCCTTATCAGAATGCCAATTCAACTTCAGTCCTTGATGACAGCAGTTGCACCAGAAAGCTTCAACAGCCACTGGGCTGTTTGCCTGTGACCTTCCCCCTCCAAGGGACATGTGGAAAGGGGCTAGGAGCTGTTTCTGAAGGATTATTTCCACTCTTCTTTTACCATCTTCCCTCTATATGGGCCCCACTGCGCAGTCAGACCATAATCGTCCCAGGGTTACCAGGCCCTGGTACCAGCCTGCCACTGGCCCTGCCTCCCCCTTAGATGTGCCCGTGTAAATCCACAGACTGCCTAAACTTGGGGCTTCCCCACCCTTTTTTGTGACATGATTTATTTGGCACTCTGGTAAAGCCTATGGACAAAGTCTTAGAAAATGTTTTAAATGAATAAAATAAAATACTTAGGAGTAACAAAGGCAGACAATTTTCTAGAAATACAAAATATATTTTTAAAATTTGTGCTATACAAAAAGAGAAAATATTGTCAATATTGATGTAATATTTTCTGACAAGATTAAGCTGACTAGAAAAGTGTAAAGTGTATTGCAGCTCTTTTTACTTTTAGAAATGATGAAAACCTTATAAATTTAAAAAATAGCTAGGTACAGAAATTGCATTGTATTTATCATAGATTACATATTTTCTTCTGAGCAGGAAACAAGCACAGCATTCTAGCTAAGTTCTTATTTTTTGTTTGTTGTGTGGTTTCTTTCTTTGAAATGAAAATATAAAGACTATTTGTTAGCCTTGTTTGTGTTGAGGAAGAATACTCAGTTTTGCGGATAATAATTAACCTGCAATAAAGCTCTGAAGCAATCATTTGAAAATAGAAAAAAATTTTTAAAAATCTGTCCTATAAGACATGGGTTTCTTCTTTAACACATAAATAGGAAGACTTGGTGATGGTTCTAATAACCATCTCCTGTTTGAAGCAGTGATAGAGTAGATGCTGTTTTGAGATATCCCAGCAACCATAACAGGATCTGAAAATACTGTGATTTCTACTGATAACGAACTTGCAGGCAGGCACATCCAATCCCATCGGTCTGCTGCGTACATCCAGAATGGAAGGAAAGCTACAGTTTAGTGAAAGATTTAATTCATTCTCTCCACACACACCCCACCCCCACCAAGCTTTCGAAACCTCTGAATTCTATATGTGGATCCCAGGTTAAAAACCCGGACTCAGAATCTCAGTCCAACTTCCAGGAGGGCAGGGCAGGTGAGAATAAACCCTTTGCAAGGCCCTGCCCTATGTCCCAGCTGGTCACAGGGACACTAGGACTCCAACACAGGTGTCCAGACTCCAGGACCAGGCTTCTGTTGGCCCTACTCTTTCACCTCCAACTCTGCCAGAAAAATGTTGGTACTACCAATTTTTTTCCCTGCCCTATTCTTCATATAGTTAGTATGACCTGCCTTCCCAGTGGAGTCCTCTTAGCATGGCTAATACAGTATGTCTGAGTACTGATTTAGTTCTGGATCTGGGTAAACCTACCTGACACCACGTCACTGTTGTAGGCAAGGGCATAGCGCTCATCAAAAACAAATAACTTCCCTTTGTAAAAACCATCGGGAAATGCTTCCAGGTACTTGTGGATGCCACCCTTGAGCTGGAACACTTCTTTGCACACTCCCTGTGTGTGGAAGAACATGGGGGATTTGCAATAAGCAAAGGCTGGTGGGGAGCTCCAGGAGTAGGGCATTCCTGTGGCCTCTGCACATACATGAGTATGTGGCACCCTCGTGGGCCCGAGGAATTGCTGACCAAGGGGTCCAGGAACCAACTGGCCTGACCTCGCCTGCCAGAGGGGTGGGCAGGGCCTCAGCCTCCAGATCCCAGAAAACCCACCTGTTTTTGCTGTCCCTAAATATAGGAAGACATCTGTTGGGATGTGTAATGTCACCAAATTTGCTCTTCTGGGGATCAAGTAAAAGGATTAGGGGCACGGAGATGTTAACTAATCTTTCCCTTTTGTATGTGATAAGTTTCTAAGATTGTTAAGTGCTTTTCACATCTTGAGATTTAAGGATCTAAAATTTCATACTTGTAAGGTCTGTGTTGGGATCATAAGAGGGGGAAAATAAATCCACTGGCTGGCTGGGAGTGGATGAGAAAGAGGGGAAAGAATGCAGCCCTCACCCTCCCTCCCTCCCTGCCCCTCGGTGCCCGCAATGCCCCAGGACCCTGGCTGACCTTGGCTTTGAGGTAGGCAGAGCCCCGCTCACAGCGGATGCCCCCAGTGCAGTACATGAGCACCCTCTTCTCTCGGAAAAGTTCCAGATTTCTGTCAACGTAGCTCGGGAAGTAACTGAACTTTCTGATGTCTGGAGCTAAGCAGCCCTGGAACCGTCCCTATGGAAAGAAGCAGCAGGAGCACAATCGTCAGAAGGCACCTGGTGGGGATAGGGCTTCTCTCTAGGTGAGACGTGCCCTGTGGTGGCCAGCAAACACATGCTCTGACCTTCCAACTTCAAATCTGGAATTTCAAAACAAGGCCAGTGGGCCAGGGATCCCCTTCCCAAAGCGTCCTCAAGATCCAAAATCAGCACTATGACAAGGGTAGACACGGGGGAGCCAAAAACGGCATGAGGGCCACAATGCGTACTTTCACCTCTGCTTAGACTTTCTCACCACTTCCCCTGTGACGGACACCCCTGTGGGGCACACCCAGTCTCCCCTTGGGAAGCACACTACACTGTTCTGCTGAGCTCAGTTCTGAGTCAGACTTACTATTTTGCTTTCATAGAAGTTTCTGCAGTCCAGCAGGATAGTGTCACTTTGTTCTTCATTGGCTTGAGATAAAAACTTTTCTACTTCTTTATGGAATTCAGCTGGGGATAAATGGATACCTAAAACCAAACAAAAAATTATGTTTAAACAAACAAATAAACCTAAATCTAATCACAACTGGCCTAGCCTGATGACTTGTGTTCTTTCTAAACAAACCTTTTCTCTTCATAAATTACTTTTATGCTGAAAATATCACTATCTGATGATCACGATCACATAATTTAGTAATTCCAGGTATTCTCTCAACCTTCCTCCTCTCAAAATTAGAATTATGGAGACCAAGAAGTTCAGAAATAATTACTCAAAGAATTCTGTCTCCTTGTACTGGCCAACCCCAATAAAAGCCAGACCCTGGGCTCTAAGTTGCTACTTGCTTTGTTGGTCCGCTGTACAGTCAAGGGTAGGTCAGGGTATGTATAGAATGTTTGTATTTTAAGAATGTTTGTGCTTGTATCTTGTTTATATATATACATAAAAGGGTGGGTCAGGGAATAGCCACTGTACTCTCATCACTGCACATGCAAGAAACTGGCAGGTGTGTCTTGACTAAAGCTTTATCAACTGCCCTATGCCAAGGAAGGGCGAGCCAAAGTTTAAGGCTAAGGCTGTGGAATTAGGAGTGCCTTTGGCAATAGGTGACTTCAGCTCATGGGCAGGCCCTCCTGACTTCAATCATCACTCAGGATGGACAGTACCTCCTTCCACCCAGGAACTCCCAACCACATCTGAACTGCTCAGAACCCAGGAGGGGCTGAAGGCCCAAGGCACAGCCAGGGAACCTGGATCCCTCAGATGGTAAGGAGGTCACAAGGCCAGATTCTACATGAGCTACTGTGACATAATTACATGGTCATCAAAACAGTATGTGACAAGGGAGGTTCAAAGTGTGGTGAGAAGCACGGGGAGCTGCCTACCCTCCTGCTTGCAGGGAGCCTCGAGCATACCTGTCCCCACTGCTACGGTTCCTGCTGCCACTCCGCTGGCCTCAAAGGCCTGGTTGGACAGGGTCCCTTAAACCACCAGACCTTGGCTAGAATGACAGCAGCACAGCACTGCTGGGAACCTGCTCTCCCCCGACCTCCAAAGCAGTGTTTCTGGGCCAAGGAGGAGCTGCCTCCTGCTAAGAGGAGCACATTAAGAAAACACAGCCCCTTTAGCACTTATCTCCTCATGGAGAAGTCTCTTCCCAGATGCTCCTAACGTACTCCCATTTCCCTTTGGCTTCACTCATCTGTATTTTAAATATTTACATATTTAAAAACTAATATGTTCAGCCAGACCAATGTGCTCCTGATGAAAAAAGTGGTCTTAGATAGAAAAAAAAGAAACATAGCAAACAGGAATCTGATCTAGTCTTGGGATCTGAGCTAAATGTAGCTACTAAACCATGTGCATTCACTGAGCACGAGATGTGGCTGGTCCAAATTGAAGTATGCTGTGATAAGGGCAAGCTACATACAGGATTATGAAGATTCAATGTAAAAAATATATAAAATGTCCATTAACAATATTTTACATTGATTGCATGTTGAAATGATAATATTTTGGGTACTGACAGTTAAAGTATATTACTGAAATTCATTTCACCTGTTTCCTTTTACTTTTTTCAATGTGGCTACCAGAAAACTTAACATAAGCTCGCATTATGTTTCTAATGGACAGTGCTGCTCCAAATCTACCTTTCAATTTACAGAAACTGCAGAGCACAGAAGAATATATCACACATGATTAGATTCTTGGAAACCACAGGCCAAACAACCCAGTTCCTGCAAAAAATAAATTGCAGGGGGGAAAAAAGATGGAGAAAAATCTACAGGTGAAAAGAGACTTAAAGTGACATACACGCACCCGAATGAATGGCCCTTACTTGAATCCTAAATGAAAATATTTAAAAAAAATTGAGACAACTGGAAATTTTGAACAGTTAAAATGTTTTAGATGTGATAATGGTTTTGCAGTTATTTATTTTTTAAAAGAGCCTTTAATTTTTTTAGAGCTATCTACTAAAATAACCTGTGGTGGGGACGTGGCTGGGGATACAGGTAAGAACAACAACATGAGCTGGTACCTACGGAACTTGCACGACAGTACATGGGCGTCTGCTGTACTATTTTTTCTACTTTGCTTAGTGTTTGAAATCTTTCATAGTAAAAAGTAAGGGGAAAAAACCTGTAAAACAAATGTCTTTCACTCATCTATAGTAACTGTGGCACAGGGGAGAACATTCTAACATATCTGCAAACAAACTGCTTAGAAGCTAAAAAGCCACTTGCTTCCTGTGCACTCTAGTCTTCTGACGAACCGTTGTAAGTAATAATCATACTCTCCCCAAATTGCTCTCCTTGGAAAAAGAAACAGCTTCTTGCCAAACCATCGCCCAGAAGAATAACTAAGCAAGGTCACTCTGCGGGGGTCTTCAATTACCCAACACCAAACATGAGAACCAGCTTTAATGCTGACGGGCCCCAGTACTAGCTGCCACCCAGCTACTTCCAGGGAGGACCCACCATGCCTCACTGATCAGTGTCTCCCTTTCTCATTTCTCTCTCAGCTCTGACCTAAGAAGAAAAGCACAGTTCTTCTAAAACAGGCGTACCAGGCTTCTTGTAGGAAATCTGGCTGGGGCTGATCCCCAGGGGCACGATTTCTTCAAACACACCAACACGCAATTCTGGGAAACAGTGAGCGCCTCCTCTGCTGGTCTAGCCAATGAGAAACAGAAACACATCAGTCTTCCTCTGCTCTCCCCAGGTATAAGGCAAGTACCAAAATTACAATTATAGGCTGTTTCATAATAGCATGCACTCTTAAGAAACTTCAAATCAGGAATGATGGCTTCAGCGAGAAACAGGTGTGAGGGTCTAAAATGTTCTGGATCATTCAGTATAAATACATCTGAAAGATCTACTATGTGAGGAATATTAAATTGGAAAGGTGTTTCTACAGCTTTAAGTGTTTCACTGTGAAACCAAAATGCCACTGAGCAATTCCAGCATGTGATCACCCCCCAGTTTTTGTTCTGAAATCATGACCTTTCTGGCACTAGCAAGGTGCTTCCCACCATGTGAACCATCTATTACGGTGAAGCATGAAGTCACTCAAATGAGGCTGCTCCAGTGTGAGAAACAGCTTCCCCTTCTGTGGTAAAAAAACTAGCGAACCCCTCAAGCAGCCAGGTGGCCTCTTGGGTGAGCCAAGTTGTCCAGGCGTGGCCCTGGACTGGATAAGTTGTAAGTCCTTCTTTTATAAGAAGGAGGGTTGAAGCCCAGAGTGGGTGCTGGTTGCCCAGGTCTCAGGGGACTTGGAGGAAGAACTGGTGCAGCGTTCCAGGTATCCGGCCCAACTCTCCTTCCATCGTGCAGCCTCACAGCATGACAGAGACAGGATATTTATCTGGAACTGCTCATTTCCCTCCACTGACCTCCTCTTCAATAACCCAGAGTGGGAAGAGGCCTCAGGCAGAAGCAGACAACTCTATTCCAATTCTTCTTACCTTAAAATCGTCCTTACACAAATAACCCTTAAAAAAGGGGCAGGAAAGCATGGCTTCCACATAGAGTCTGGTGGCCAATCTGCTTCCACCAACTGTCCCGTTGATTCCTTCTGTAGCAATTCGAACCTGAGATATGAGATGGTGAGAGAAAGGGATGAGAGCCCACACTCTTAGCTAAGCAGCCTTTCCAGGGCAGAAAAACAGGCTCAAGCGTGTCAACATGTTTAAGAGGAAAAGCAGAGTCTGCTGTGGGCACCAAGGTGTGACCTACAAAGACACTTGCATTTTTCTAGGATGGCTGCGCTGGTTTGAAACTGTTGTATACCCTAGAAAAGCCATGTTCTTTCATCCTCATTCAATATTGCTGGGTGGGCTCTTTTTAATTGTTTCCATGGAGATGTAATCCACCCAACTGTGGGTGGTACCTTTTGATTAGGTGGTTTCCTTGGAGACTCCACCCATTCAAGGTGGGATCGCTTACTGGAGCCCTTTAAGAGGAAACCATTTTGGAAAAAAGTTTCAGAGCCACCAAAGCCCACACAGTCAGAGACCCTTAGAGATGTAGAAAGAAGATGCCCCAGGAAAGCCGTTTGAATAACCTGGTAGAGAAAGCTAGCAGACATGGCCATGGGCCTTTCCAGCTGAGAGAGAAACTCCAAACTTCATCAGTCCTTTCTTTGGAGTTGAGATATTTTTTTATGGATGCCTTAGTTTGAACATTTCTATGGCCTTAGGACTGTAAACTTGCAACTTCATAAATTCCCTTTTTAAAAGCTGTTCCATTTCTGGCATATTGCATTCCAGCAGCTTTAGCAAACTAAAATAATGGCACTGCCAATTAGGCCAGTAGAGACGAAGCATTTAGTTCCTATGTGCTGAAGAAGAGAATGAATTAAAATCTCCAGAAAGCCCCCTTTGCTCTGGAGCTCCAGTTCTCCAACAACCAAAATAGTGAATGTTGAGCTCAGCCTAAATACAGTTAGAGTAGAATCCTCCACAGGTCAGCAGAGCTAGACCAAGATGCAGCTCTGCCACCTGCTTGTCATGAGGCCCTGAGAATGTTCATTTATTTTCTCTGAACCTCAATTTCTTCATCTTGATAAAATGGGGATAAAAAAGACCACCAACAAGACAACTGCTGAGGAGTTAGTACCCAAGCCCTAAAGCAGAGAGCAAACCTGAAGGCTGGGGAAGCATATGAGGGCTGTGCAGTGTGCAGGGGGAAGCCTACCACTGAAAAGCCTCCCACTGGAACGCAGGGTCCCAGAGGCATGTGTGTTAGCTTTGGTCACCTGCACGCCCAGAGCCTAGACTAATGCCTGCCACATCATAGGTGTTCAACAGTGAATGACCAGCACCTGCATGTGGAGGTATCAGGCTCCTCAAACCCTGTAAATTCTTGGAATACATGCTGGGTAGAGGACATGAGAGCCTAAGACCCCCCTTTCCGTAACAGGCCATGATCTGGGGACTCAGTAAAGCTGGTTATTTTGGGGAATGTAAAATCCTTGGGGTCATCTTTAAAGGGAACTGAACTCGCTAGAAAAAAGTGCTAGAGAGAAAGGGGGCATTGTGTGGTATCACAGCCCTCCCTGGAAAGAGAGGTAATTTAATTCAAGGTCCTACATAGTTTCTACTGTTCATATAACAATGAAATCTACCAAGGCTTTAGAATTTGAAGATTATAAATGGTTACCCTTTTACACCCTGAGAAGACTTCATTTGTGCCTCACGTGATTTCAATTCTTTAGGCAAAGTGGAATTTACTTCATAAGCCAAAGCTGCCTCTGGTAGTGGTTAACTGGAGAGCCACAGTGACAGTTCTGGATATCTAGTCTCCCTGTGAGAGTGTTGCAGCGCAGGGAGGCCTGTCCTGGGTGTGCAAGAGGGGAGTGGGACACACATGCCATTTCCGCAGCACAGGTTACTGCACCAACAACAACTTACATAGAAAAAGACAGCTGAGCCAGGATCAGGGTCAGGAAATTCACTGAGAAATCATTTCTGACTGTAACAGGGTGTGATAAAGAGGTCCCACGCTTCTATGCACCAGTCTTAGGTAAGGCAGTAGAGTCTTTCCCATGTGATTTTAACCTCAGAACCAAAATAAAGACAAATACATCTAACTCCCTACATAGCCTGGGGGGAGCAAGCCCAAAATGAATTCATGAGACTTTCAAAAGAAACACTACACAGCGGCTTCTTGGCAAACCTTCTGCCTGGGGAGTGAAAGGGCCATACTTTCCACTTCCTGAATACCAGTTTTGAGACACCAGCTTCAGACCGTAATCCGGAAAGGTTGGTATTGTTAACTGCTGCCTCACAGAAAAGGAAACAGAAGCTCAGAGAAGTCAAGAAACAGGGTGTATGGCAGGTAGCAGAGTTGGAACTCAAAACCAGATCCTTCCAGCTCCAAATCTTGTCATCTTCCCCTTTATACCAAAGCCTTCAATGTGTCCCCCAAGATTCCTTGAGGCAATAAGGAATGTAGAACAACAGGGATCAGAGACTTCTCTCCATAATTCCATAATTTTCAGCTTCTGCTCTCTCTCTTCCTAAGTGCCTGCTTCTACCAAATCTCCTGCCAACAGAAAAGTGTCTAGGTAACTAGCAAGTATTGCTGCAGCCTGGAAATATGACCTAAGAGCTGGGCAGGTGCTGCCCCCTTTTGGCTGGTTTACTTTGGCAGGCCAAGAAAAAAAAAATCCACCTGAAACGAAGGAAAGAGACTGACTTCATATTACTTCATGTTTTGTTTGTTCAGGTTTACTCTAAGAGTATCCATCCTTAAGGTGTGGAAGTTCTCTGAATAGAGAAATGTATTCATTCCACAAATATGTACTTTTTTTTTTTTAACTACAAGCCAGGAATCCCTGAGAATTAGGGTTGAATATGCTTGAAAAAAATAAACACAAGTTCTTGCTCTCTTGGAGCTTACTGACTAACAGAGGTCACAGAAATTAAGATAAAAGCTACAAGTTGACAAGGGCTATGAAAAACAGCTGAGATGCTATGAGAGAGTGTACTGGGAAAAACAAATTTAGATTGAGGTTACAAAAGTTCTCTGAGGAAATGTCATTAAAATTGAGAACTGAAGCTTAAGTAAAAATTAGAGGAAGTGACAGTGGGTATGGGAGTCCCCTGAAAACTGTTGGCATGAAAAAAGGCCCAAAGCCAGAAAAGAACTTGTTGGGCTCCAGTGACCCAAAGACCACATTGCTGGAACGTAATGAATGAAGAATGGCAGCCGATAAGCCAAAAAGGCAGGAAGGGGCCAAATCATGCAGAAACATAAGGGCATGTGATATAAGGGATATGATTTTATTCATTTTTCAAGCACATCTGCAAGATGCTATGTGAAGAATGCATGAGACGGCAAGCAAGGAGAGAAGACGGGAGTGTAGCGTGGAAGCTACTGCAGAAGACCAGGAAAGAAGGTGGTGGCTTGGTCTAACATGGTGGAAGTGGAGGAGAGGTGAATGGAGTCAAGGTATATTTGCAGGTAGAAATGGCAGGACTTGGTGATGAACTGATGAGGTAACAGTCACTATCTGTTAGAAAACATGGGTGTGGAAAACATCACTGGAGTGAGTAATTGCTTGTCTCATGAAATTAAAACCTGAGAAGTGAGAAGTGTGGGAAAGATTTCATGTCAGATATTACAATGTCAGAGCCAGAGGGGATCTCAGTGGAAACATTTTAAATTAAAAAAAAATTTATTGTGGTAAAAAATACACATAACAGCAAATATACTACTTTAACCATTTTAAAGTGTACAATTCAGTGACATTAAGTACATTACAATCTTGTGCAACCATCACCACTAACTGGTTCCAAAGCATTTTCATCACCCCAAGCAGAAATTCCATATCCATTCAGCAGTCACCCCCATTCCTTTTCCCCTCCAGCTCCTGGCAACCATTCTGCAGTATTTAATATTTCATATTCTACTTAAGTCCCAATGGGATTTCCTAATTTCTAAGACCCCACCAGTGAACTTTTCTGCAGGCGGGGCCTATGGGGGCCAGGGTCGGGAGGCGTTACCTTGCCCGTGAGGTGCAGCTGCTGGCACAGAGCCGTCTGCCAGGTGCAGAGCCAGTGTGGGTCATCCAGGTCACGGTAGCAGTAAAACAGCAGCACCTCCCCTTCGCCACTGTCCTGGCCACTGCAAAAACACAGCCAGACAGTGCTTAGTGATGTGCAATGGATGGAAGTAGCCTATGGGTGCATCGACTGAGGGATGAAAGGGTGAACTATGGTGTATGCACAGAACAGACTACTGAGCGGATGCAGGAAGGGATAAGGTTCTGAAGCGTGTAACTAGGTGAATGAACCTAGAAGACAGTATGTTGATTTTTAAAAATTTTTTATTTTATTTATTAATTAAAAAAATTAACAACAAACAAACAAAACATTAAGATATCATTCCATTCTACATATATAATCAGCAATTTCCAATATCATCACATGGTTGCATATTCATCATTTCTTAGAACATTTGCATCGATCCAGAAAAAGAAATAAAGACAACAGAAAAAGAAAAAAAACGATAACAGAGAAAAAAAAGATTATACATACCATACCCCTCACCCCTCGCCTTCATCTATCACTAGCATTTCAAACTAAATTTATTTTAACATTTGTTCCCCCTATTATTTATTTTTATTCCATATGTTCTACTCTTCTGTTGATATGGTAGATAAAAGGAGCATCAGATACAAGGTTTTCACAATCACAGA